>LIAE01006266.1:0-35362 GCA_002287525.1 Diploscapter pachys | reverse complement strand
GCTCATTGCAAATCTTTGGGAACAATGTACTCACTCTTGGTAACAAAGTACTCACTCGTGGTAACAAAGTACTCGCAGCCTCAGCTGTGCCTCCAGCTAACATTGCTGCATGCAGAAATCAAATGTGTAAGACGGGAAGAACTTCTTCACTCACTTAGCAAAGAATCACCTCTATTATCCCTTCGTCTTTAGTTGTTTCAGATACTCTTGCACGGACGCAAATGTTGAAAAGTTGCCCTTTTCCAATTGATTTCTTTGCAGTTTTTCTCTAATATTTTTTGTGCTCCATTATTTACGTCAAAGCGAACACTCATGCATAACAAATTTTCAGAATTCAAATTCAAAAATATTAGCTAAATTTCACGTTCATTGAAGTGGGTTTGTAATAGAGAAATATCGGCAATGCTCAAACTTTCTTCCGCTAAATTTTAACAGTATCTTCATTTCAGGCACTAGAAGATTCTAAGCCCGACCTTCTCTGCTGACCCTTTCTGAAGTAAAAATGCTTGGCTAAAATTTAGAAGTTGAGTCCATTATGTATCAACTTTCTATAGAAAAGAATTGTTTTGCTGGCCACCTTCCAAATAATTATCCATTCTGGTTGAAAGTCTGCCTAGGTCTATTTTCCTTTGTATAGAAATATTCTCTGAAGTTTTATAATGAAGAAGACGCTGCGTTGAACTAAACTTTCAATTTGAGAGTGTAGCTTTATCATTTTCCCCTAAAATTATGTGATGATGGATTGAGTCTCATTCTTTTCAACAATCGAGCAATATTTCCATCATCTTCCAGACTCGAATCACAATAATAAAGTCTGATATAAAATCTATTGTGTAATTTCATTGGAACGAAAGTGGAGGTCTTACTTTTAGGTTGTTATGCTCTTTTCTATTTTATCTAATCTTACCCTATCTGAGGCTATCTTCTAGCCAATTCTACTTCTGCCTCTAATAGCAAAGCTCCTTAAAGAAATACTTTGTGGTTTTCTAAGCAAATTGGCCAGATCTTGCCTTTCTTCTAGCGAATGTGATTATTTGTGAAGCTATTTTGTGAATTAGGAGCTACCTCCAAAATTGGGCTTTCACTTGAAAACTTCCACATTTCAAGGCTAACCTTTCCTTTTCGAAGCTCAAATTTCACTATTTTCATTCTGAGCATTCAATTATTTTTCCGTGCTACGCCAAGTGTCATCCATAATTCCGCCGACCAAAGTAATGCTGTGCACTGCAGGCTGCGAGCTGCCAAAACGCATCGCAACTAGGTAGACCCAAAAAGAACATGCTTTTGGCAACATTATCGAATTTTTTCTCTTCTATCATCCAAAATTCATGACTTCTCGTAGAATTTTTCACCTCATTTTTTCGAATTTTTGCAATAATTTATAAATTCCAGGGGAATGATGTTCAACGACGACTTCTATCCCCTATCACTTTGGAAAGATGATGACGTAAGTCTTGTTATCGTTTTTTAAATGATATTTTACCAGCATATACTGATTCTGTCTATACGAAATATTGTCCAATAGAGTGACCAGATGGTATGAATCGAGAGCGATTTGGAAAATAATGTTCTCCAATTACCTTTGCAAGTTCATATATTTTGCTTCTCTCCTGACTAAGGATTTTCTCTCGACTCTAAGCTCATCTACTCATTTCAACGCTTGTGCTCTTTAACATCTTCTTCGCAAGGAGTTCTGCCCGCTTATTTATGCATCTTACATTCTGTTCGATGTCGAATAGGCATAATAATGGAGCAGCATCGTCTCATCTTACTTCTTACCCCCAAGGGACGAATATATAAACTCGATTTCAACACTGTTATGATTTGAATCATCCAGACGAACATCTTTAAATCCACTTCCGCCAAAGATCTTTCTATCTATCATTTATTGAATTATGGAGAAGTTCATCCGAAGTTGTAAGGGAATGAAGGTAAGTAAGCTGTAAAAACTTCTCATTTGCTATTTATAGTTATATCGATAAATTTCTTTTGAATGACTTTCCACCAGATATGAGAAATTATTCTTTATGAATTTTTGAAGGTGGAATTCCGGGACCTATTTTCTTCGAAATATAAATCCTATCGATAAATAGTTAAACTAGAGTCACTTAAAGCTTTCTGCTAAATGAATGAATGAATGAATTGATTTAGCGCAAATGTCCTTGCCGCTTCGACTCTAGGAGTTGAATCTCGGGTTTGCTCGATTTCGAGCCTTTCTGCATTTAAATCTTCGAGTTCCTCTCTTAACACGCTACGCGCTCATGTTTCACCGCTTCGAAGCTTTGAATAGTCCCTGCTTTCACCCACTTCTTAACTGAAACGCACAACTATCAGCCAACAAACCTCCGATTTTCACTACTTACTAGTAGAAACTACTCGTCAATGAATATTTTCAACAAAATCGATGGCTCGCTAAAACCATTGATCAATTTGTTGCCGACTGTAAAATTGGTCAGTCAATTTGGAATAAAATTTTAGCTAAAGTTAGTTACTTACGAGAGCGTACAAAGTCTGAGTTAGAAAATGTTCTAATCAAATCTTGGATCATCTTTCGAATTTAACGTTCATTAAAGCCTAGTCAAGCTGTTATAAATGCATCTGGACAACCTTATCTTCAAACCAACATCAGTTCTCATCAGACTACACATTCAATGTTACATCACCAACCAATTCCTATTGATTAAGATCTAACCACCTTCCAAAATGTAATCCAAAGATCTCAAAATAGTTGTTGAAATCATTTCCTCGATTTCGTAAGGCGGCCGATTCGTCTAGAAAATTCATAAAAATTGCCCCATCTGGCCGGTTTCGATGGTGCGAGAAAATGGAATTAGGCCGTTGAATTGTGGTGATGCGTGTGCGTGCATATGTGTGGATGTGGATGAAATCCTCAGGGCTATCGTCGTCCCTATCTATCCGAGTCTATTCGGATCTTCCTGCTTGGGCATCACATCCCCAGTTTCTTTCAACCCCCCCAGCCGATCTCAAATCGCCCTCCCCGATCTCTATTACACTCACCCAATTATTCGGCTCTCATATGCGATATGGACGAGCCAAGAGACTAATTCATTTTACTCGTCAAATTGTGTTTCACACTCGTCAATTTTTTTTGTCTATTTTGCCACAAATATCCCCGTCTTCAACATTTCAACACATAATCGCACTCTTTTTCGAATTCTCGCTTTCACCTTCGCTTTTGCTCAGTCGATTATTCGATATCTCGATTATTTATGCGATTTTAAATTTTTTGGATTCAAAGAAAAAATATTTCGATTCAACGATGTTTTTCCAGATAGAATTATAATTTTTGCACAAATCAAAAATTCGTATACATCGTAGAAGCTCAGTCTTTTGCGGGTTTTGCTCATTGGTGAAATCAAAATTTCGTACGGGCAAACCTTTAAGTCATTCGAATAGCGCACAAAACAAGAAAAGCCTCGGGTTGCGTAGCAAATTTCGACTTTCTGCAACGCACCTCGCATGCATATGCATAGATAATCGAGTCATACGACGAGAAACGGAGACCGAGTGAGCATATAAGCGAATTGGTGAATGAATTGTCTTTGAAGTCAAATACAAACACATCTGCAGCCTCAGTTTCTCCAGATTCGAGGCCAATTCCCAGCCGAGACACCACCCCCATCATTTCTCTGCCCTATTATTTGCAGGACTGAAAGCACTCTCCTGAGGAAATCTGAGTGAAAAAACTCGACGAGAAATTCATTGGCCACAAAACAGAATCATCGAGTTTCGCTCCTTCGCTCCAGTAGAACGACATTACTATTGTTCGTCCTTTGAAAGCGGTCATTTTCCCGCTTCGACATTCAATCGACGACGAAAAATCTACGTGCATTTGGTAATTGGCGGCAAACTCGAGTGTTCCAAAGAGAATTGAAGATGGCCGGATCCCGACGAACATCTGTGGCGACGCTGCTCAGGCAATTAGCCTCAAACATCATACCCATTGCTAATGTCAATCCGGATGAGAATATGGTAACCATTCAGTTTTTCTTCTAAATCGATTTACATCTACATGGCCATATTTTTGAAGGTTGAAAAACAAGAAAAACACACAACGTTGACTTCATTTGAAAGTTTTTATGCTGCGATTTCTCCTTCATTTTTCCCGATTTATTTACGTCTGTTTGATAACATTTTCTATTGAAAATAATTTCGACTTCATGCAACAAATCTTCATTCTGCAATTTTTTCATGGTTTATTTACGCTATGTGTAATTTTTTCTTGACATTATTGATGCAAAGCGTGTTTGAAGGGTCCCTGGGTGATTCCTGAACGTGAGAAAGCGCTCGGGTGGAGTAGAGAAGGAAGATGTGCCTTGATTAGGTAAGAAGTGAAGAGAAAGAGAACGTGAGAGAAGAAATAAGGAAAATAGGATCGGGCTTGAAGCCTAGAAGGTGAGCCAGAAGCATGCGCGCGGCAGTCTGAGTAATAAAATCGGGTTTCCTTCAAATTCCCTTACTCCTACTTCTATTCAAGTTCGAGTTTTGAGTTCACTTCGGCTTTTTCCATTCAATTCACTTCTTCTTTCTATGATGTTTCTGCACCCATTCAAAGGAAACCTGATCCAAATATAATCCCGTCTAAATCCGAACGAAAATGTATTCACAATGCTTCCCAGCGTGTACCGGAGCCGAGTTTTCAGATATCTTCGTAAGTTGCTAGATTAGATCATTTTATAGATTATTGCTGTCACGTTAGTAAGCCTATTTTCAAATCCTCCTTTTATTTGTACTCCTAAACCCGTGACAATTTTTGTTCACAAATAATTTACAACTGAGCACATAATTGAAGCTGTGACGAAAGTTGGAAGTAGTTCAGCCGTGCTCGAAACTACTCTAAAAGTGCCATATCGATTTAGATTTATATTTAGAGCCCAAAGTGGCATATTCTCAAAATTTCAATTTACACTTTAGGAAATAGCATAATCTCCTTCAAGATAAGTTTTTTTTCAGAATTATCTCGTTTCCCTTTTCTTTTGAAAAATTTACAATATGCGTGGGTCGCGTGGAGCCAATCTAAAACGCGACGATACTTTTCGCCAACCATGTTCGCTATTTTTCATGCTCATAATATCTAAACATCGCGAATGCGCTCTGCTAATCTCTAGTCTTTATCCCTTCTATATCCACTTTCATATCTCCCCCTTCCCTTCATGTCTGCATCTAACTTATTAATTTTACTGGTGCATTCTATTGGCTAGTCAGTAGTCAACTACTTTAGGTCGTCTGAATTATAAGCGGCTTGAAATTATCGAATAAGGTTTTCTATTTGAAACATGATTTCACTTTTCTCCGAAATTAAATTTAGAAATTAGATAAATTTAGATTCATTTGATCATTTTATAGACTAGAGGGGATGATTTTGTTTCTCTCGTAAATTTGATTTCTATAAACTAGACCAAAGAAAAATTGCTCTAAAATTGAATTCAGTAAAATCATTCATAACTTTACCCTTCTAAGTTGGTTTTCCTATTTCAGATGCCAACCACACAGCTCAACCTAGCCCTATCCGAATCACGAGTACTCGCGGGTGAATATCTCAAGGCAAAAGTAGGAAAATTAGCATAATTTTGCGAATTTATCCCCGGAAATTCTAGGCTCTGGTAGATTCCGCCGACACGATAGTCGTGCAATCTTTTATGGTCGAGGTTAAAGGCATCGGTCGGACGGGATGGGTCAACATTCATACCGATAAAATCTTCGAAACTGAACGGGTTAGGTGGAATTACATTTCTTGCACTTGTTTATTTGCATAATATATTAGTATTTCTTGCTAATTATCACTATGTATACGAACGTAAGCATTTTTATTTGTTACCCCTATATATATATATCTAGTATTCTTGCGTATATTTATATATTTCTCATTCAATTTGAATTAGTATTCCATTTTAGGTATATTTGGATACACGCATACCTATTCTTCAAAGAGGCGAATGCATAGAAATGGGCAAAACGCAGTACCCGATTCAAGTAAATCTAATGCGATTGGTTATAAATCTGATTGAATTATAATTAGGTAAAAATCCCCGAAGAGTGTCTGAGCAGCTATGAAAGTCAATTTGGGACAATTCGTTACCAAATGAAGATTGATTTGATTGCTACTACTGAACAGGTAAAACGTCTCACTTTTTCATAAGGAAACAAATCTAGGCTTCCTGCTCGGAAATTTTCCCTATAGTCGTACTGTCAAGGTCGTTTTTCGACGATATTCCTGCCAATATTATGTCGCCTATTGATTTCAAGGTATTTTCGATACTTCGAAGTCTTGAAAAATGGACTTTTAGGACGAAGTTGATTTCACATGTTGCTCATTACCTTTCGGCTGTGTATCTGTGGTCGTTTCTCTTCCGAGGACGGCGTATCGACTTGGAGAGGTAAAGTATTGCTATTTTAAATATTTCGAATTTAGTAGGCGTATATAGTGTCTAGTAGTTAGAGATTTGGTCCCAGTTCTTTGCCTGTGCTCAGTTTCACAGAGTAGAGAATGTGGTTTCTGACAACGGTTGTTTCTGGTTTGTCTGTTGGTTTGCATGCAACTGATCTGGCTCTTTAACTACATAACACACCTTCGTAACTAAGTTACTGAAGGCTTCGATGCCTTGTGGATAGACAAACAAATAGTCGAGTGCTGATGCCTTTACTATGCTGCTTTGAGATCTGACCGGGTTCGTTTGAAAACAAAAAAAACGAAAATGGAATAAGATCGTGGGCATTTATGCATTTTGGGCATACAGTGATAATATGCGAATTATCCATTATAGGGCGAATGATTGGGCTTCTTGTGATATTGCGAATCGTGGCCTTTCCAACTATTTAGCTAAATTATTTTTAGACGGTTGAAGCTCAAGTAACGATAAACAATCGGACAAGAAAGGGGTTGAAAGAGGTTACGTTGCAGCTTGGAATGAAGACACAATTCGAGGCTAGGAGTCGGTATGTAGAATTAATTTTGAATAATTTTAGAAGATAGTTAAAACATTTTAAAATTTAGATACGAGCATGTTAACGAGAAGAAACTTAGCGAACAACTTATCGAGATGATACCTCTAGGCGCTGTTAGGGCGAGATGCAGAATGGTAAAGAAATTAAAATAGTTGACAAATTCAATGTACAATTTAGGAGTTCGAAAAATGCCACATTCGTATCCCAGATGGAGCTCCACCCACACAGAATTACAATGTGGGTGGTGGAGAAACTGCGATAATTGCTATCCATTACATACTCAAAATGACGGCTATTCCAGGTAATTTTATTTTATATCATTTCTTTTCAGATGAATTTATTTCTTTTTAGGAATCGAATGCGAAATTCCTCTGATTGTGACTTCACGAGGTTATTCTGATAGCAACAAGCAAGCAGCTTTCGTATTGCACACGAGGAGAGGCAAAAATCAAAATGATGCTAATCAGAAAAGGTAGACTTTCAAATTTCAAGTACCTTATCTTCTAAATATAGAATATCATAATTTTGCAATAGATAAATTCTTCTATTTCATTTTAGGAATTAAAAGCATGCAAAACTTGAGTTCAAACATGACAATTTTTTTTCAAATCATTCCAATTTTGCGTTATTCTTCACTCATGATCAATATTGCATGTTGTCACTTTCAGGCACACGCGAAACATCATCGAACACAAATCATTGTTATGAAGACTCAGCTTTTTTGTTACTTCTCAAATTTGTAAAACTGTAAAATAATTTCTTAAAATAAATTTATGTCAAATTCTTCTTTTCATCGTAAAAAATTGATACAGGCATATCAAAAATCGAATGGACGAGCATTTTCTTGTGATACATGTGATATACAAAGTCTGCAGATTGTGTAGATTCGTTTGAAGGAAATAAATTACTTCGTATAATATAAAAAGCTGCATATCAGAAAGGTATTTTGATAAAAACGAATTGTCGAAATTTCAAATACCCTGTATTTTCCATCAAATTTTCGTTTCCCTCCAGTTTTCTCATTTCTTATTCCTCCCTTCATTTTCACGTTCTCGCCTCTTTTCCCAGACACCATCTAGCTAAAAGCGGGATGTAGTGAGCTGAGTATAAGCAAATCAGCCGACAAAGGTTTCGACTTTCTCCATCAGGAGAATTTTTGGCATAACTTTCTTCAAATGCGAGAGAGCGTTTGAAAGTAAGAGAGTAAAAAGAAACGAGAAAAATTTGGGAGGGTGGAAAATTGGCGGGAAATATAGAGTATTTGAAATGTCATTTGGAAGAATCATTTCTTCTGAAAAAAAAATTACAAATAAAATCAGCATATGAAAATTGTACTGATAAAATGGCTAAATCTACTTTCCTAAACCTGTTAAGATAAATTAAAAGGCAGATGCTTTCCCATATAATTACGTCAAAAAATTCGTCGAAATTATAGACACGATTAAAAAATGTATTGAACAGAAATTTATGCAGATATGAAGTGAGAAATGGCAGAACACTGATTCTTCAAACATTGCTCAGTCATAAATTGAAGATAATGCTTGATCTCAGATCTAGCCAAAAATTTAGCATAAGATTTGAAATGAGGGTATATTCTGGCAATCGAATAAAATAAATTTAAGTTCACAAATAAATATACCGGTTTTCATGGTGAACGTGTTGAAAAATTGTGCATGAATTGGCGCGCGTGTGGGATGTGATCAAATTGACGGTTTGTAAGAGTTGATGTGAGATTTGAGATGATTTTATTTGCGAGTTTGTGTTTGGTTTCGGTTTCAGTTCGGACCTGTTGAGTTCAAGTCAAGCCACAATGTTTCGTTTATCACAATTTATCTGTATGAATTGCCTGTCAGGACCACTTTGATTTGTTGGTCTTTTTTGTAGATGGTGGCGGGAAGAGTAAGAAGCTGGCCGATTGAGAAAAGATGATTGGTAATGAAGTTTGGGAATGGATCAAATCAATGTTGATTATTTGGATTGGGTGCTTGCTTGCTTGCTGTAAACTAATTTGGGAAAGATGATTGAGATCGAGGGATGGTGTCTTCAAATTTGTGTGGATCAATCGCAGGGGCCATGTTATGCACAAAATTTCAAAAGGCTGATTAAAATATCATTATTTAACTTATAAAAACTTCTATTGAATTGAATATTTCCAAGGAAAAAAGATAAAAATATGAAAAAGAATAATTTCCAGTTACCAACATTCTCACTTGGTATTTGACACTTTAACACGGCTATTTGGATTTTTCGCGACCAGTGCCCGTATTCATAAACGCATCGGGAGGCTCTCCCGATTGCCTCTCGATGCGTTTACGAATACGAGCACTGGTGAAATAGTGTGTGTATGATTAAGCGAGGATAGGAAAAGGTAAGGAAATGCTTTTTCTCTCTCGCTTTGCACATTATTTCGTCTGGTTGTGAAAAATCCAAGTTGCCGTATCCCTTTGCTCCTGTCCCGTCTTTATCCGCTCTCTAAGCCAAGTACTGATACTCGTCATTCTGGTCTGTCCGCTGAATGTAGAGCTTCTCGATCAGATCCTCGATGTTTTTCTTGATGAACTGCACGTCCGGCAGGAAACGACTCTTCGTTTGCTCCATTACCTGAAAAAATCAAACTTATAATTTTCTCAAGAAATTTATAAAAATGAGTAAATTTCAGACTATTTTTGGAAAAAGGATAAAAAGAATGAAACAAAAAATTACCTCAGTGACAAGCGCGTTGTGCTTCATGACTTTGCGAGTCTTCATGATCCGCACGATCGCGCACTCCATGTAATATTTTCGATCTTGGGCCACCTGAAAATTTAAAAAAATCGATTTTTATTCCAATAAAATAACCGTGTTGGCGACAGCCTCAGTCTCTTTCTCAGTGGCTTTTGACATTTGGGGGCCGGGTAGACGGAATTTGAGCCGTTTGTTGGTCATCGACAGGTTTAGGGAAACCGGACAATTCGCCGCGTTAACGTCGCCTTCTGAAAATATTAAAATTTAAAAAATCGATAATTTTGCATATTAATTCATAATTAAAACACAAATCGCAAGAATTTTCACGAAAGATAAATATTCTGATTAAACATTTAAACAAAAAATACCAGAAATGAGCAGAGGAACTTGATATTCCGTTATGGTCTTCATCGTTTTCATCAGCAATTCGCCAGTCAAACCGACCGCCTCAGAGATCTCGTTCATCTAAAAGGATACAAAATATAATATCAAAAATTAAAAAGAAAAGAGTCAAAATTACCATAACAGTATCCTTGTCCTCGAAACAAAAGAGAATGGCCATTTGGTGAATGGACATCGTAATGGTGTACGACTTGTCGAGGTAGTTCAGACGGATATCTCCTGAAATGACGAACTTCATAAATATTTTCAGAAAAATTTGTAAGTAAAAGTTGGAAAATTCTGAACTCTATGAGAAGCTGCCCCTTTAGAATTTTCTTGTGTTGTGTCCCTTATACTCCACTCCCCACAAATTACAAATTAGCAAACGCTTCCTCCATCGATTTCACGATCTTTCATTATTCACTCTTCATCCGTCCTCTACAATAAAAGCCGAACATGAAGTCACTCCATCCATGAATTGAGACAAATCAAAAAACACACAAGAACACAGTTGAGAGCTGTGAATTGGGAAGTCAGACCTTGCTACAGTCCCTGTGAACACCTGTCAAGGGAACCGCAAATATACAACTCTTGAATATTAATTTTTCTAAATGGCAAAAAATTCAATTTTGATTTTTTCTCTGAATATAGGATGAGTCAAATAATGACTTACCATGTGACATATTGTAGAGCCAGGTGAGTTTCCTGCCGGTGTGCTTCTGGACGTAGAACTTCTCGAATTCCTGAATGCAGGGCTGCAAAACTCGAGGCAGGTTGAAAGCGACGAACGACCCTCCGGCGGAGGCAGTGCCTGAGGCTGTGAATTTAAAATTTTAATGTAAAGATAAATTTTAAAAATGATTAAAAATGCACTATCAAAATTTCAACATCAAAGATGTACCTAGGAATATTTAAAAGTAGTTTTCGGACTTTCTAATTTTCAACAATATTTTTGAATCTTACGATTCCCAGAAACTGGGCTGAGAGGCCAGCTACCGGCCTGTAGAATCATCGGCGTCATTTGCACGGGAATCGCGATCTTTTCCTCTGCCAAGTGCTAAAAATCAACAATTCAAAAGTTTAACTGAAAAATTGGTAAACCGGAAAAGTAGCCTCAAACCCAATGGATAAGGATCCCAATTAAAATAATTTTACCATTAGAGTATAGGGCTGGTAGGGGAAATTGGGGTCCTTATTCATTGGGTTTGGGAGTCCTTTGCCGAGTTTCCAACAAATTTCAAACCTTCGCGAAACTCTCCGAGAGTTCCTGACTGAGACCGACGTCCGTGTACATCCGAGACAGCTTGCTCGTGAATTCGTAGCCACAGGCTTGCTGAATTAAAAATTTGAACTTCTACCTAGACAAATTTTAAACTCAGAAAATAAAAAAATAACAAGTTTAATTTGTCCTCAAGTTTTTGTTGAAATTCGAAAATAAAATATTTTAAAAACTAGCCTTCAATTTGTTGATCATCGATTCCTCATAGTCCATCGAAATCGACAGCCCGCCGATCAGTCGATTCGCCAGCATTTTGGAGTAATACTGGAAAAATTAAAATTTGAAAAAATAAAGAATATTCCTGACCTTCTGGAACATATCTTTATCCTCGATGTATTTGAAGATGATGATTGCATTGGAGAGGCGCTTCTCCAATTCAGGATCGGTTAGGCCCTTGCCCGTTCGACGCAATAGGAAGTCGGTGTAGCGGGACAGCTGAAAATAAAAAAAAATAAAATAGGCCCTCTGTATTTAGACGAATAACACAGACAGCTCATTTTCTTATTTCTCCACTCTTCCTACGTTCTCTACTCTCTCCCTATCCGTCTGCAAATACAGGGAGTTAATAAAATCTAAAGTCACCCGTTCACTAGCTTTTGGCACTCCTCCATTGGGGTCTCTCGCATTGACGACAGTCTGCAGTGCCTTGTCCAGCCCACTAACGAATTCTCCATCGTCCATGAAAACCACCGTTTTCATCTCATTGAACTTTTCATAGACCTGAAAATTTTTAATTTTAAAAAATCAATTCCATATTTAAATTCAGTTACGAGTTCATAAGAATAGGTTTTTTGTACGTTAGGAATTTCGTCCTTTAGAAAGTGAACGAAATTTCAGACGAACTATTTAGCAATTACTATATGACGAGGCCTACAGTTAGAGATAGGGGAGAAAAGGAAAGTAGGGCGAAATAGTGTGGGAAAGATAGGTCTCGTCATCTCGTCAAATAGCAGTTGTCAAATCGTTCAAAATAAAATGCCATTTTTATGTTCAAAGAGAAACCCCCTACAGTAAGAATGTTATCGACGAATTGCTGCGGAATGTTGTCGTATTGTAGACAGGCAATTGCCTCGTGGCCGCGCTTCTTGACGTACTCTTCGAACTCCTTCACCATCACCGACAGGCCTGAGGGCAGCGGCTTCAGCAGACGGTACATGTTGTGTAGGTCTGAAAATATGCTAATTAAAATAATAATTTCTTGAAACACTGAAAATGTTTTTCTCGTATTATGTTTAGTTTTGTTCTGATCTTAAGTAAATATGACAATTTTCTTATCATATTCAAAATCATATCAAGTTTAATTCTGATCTCGAAAAAAAAATCAAGACTTGTTAAATTTTGAATCTTCATAAATTATGAATTCCGATCTAGTCTAGAAAACATTTTTTAAATCCCGACTTGTCAGGTTTTAGATGATCATAAATTATGAGTTTTTAAAAACCCCACCCTTCTTATCCTCATTGGTAATGAGATCGTGACAGACGGCATGGAGCTTGTCCTTGTGCGCATCGACCATGACTTTCTGACACAACTCGGCCACCTTCTTTACTGTCGTTCCGTGCACGTAGCACTGAGAGCGGTACTCCTCTTGTTCCAGGAGATGAAGTACCTGAAATGGCAAATTTGATAATCTTCAGTCTTTGAAAGACTTGCGCAAAGGGGACGGGATGCGTGTCCGTTAAGGATACAACAGGAATGCAGAGACGAAGAATACACATGGCTAACCTCGTGGGGACCCTTTCTCCTCCCTTTGCAAAAGTCTTCTTGAGGAACAATATAGAGTAAAAATTCAAGAAATTTCATTTTTTATTTTTAGAAAAAAAATGAATTTACCTGTTCCATGTACTCACTGCAGGTCATTTCAGAGAGGAGCTTCTGAGCGAGCGCAGCGTAGAAAGTCTCCGTGGCAGAAAGGAACCTGAAATATTCAAGAAAAATATCAAAGTAAAAATGGAAAGAATAATTACATACTCATACTTGTACATTTTCACACCTGCGGGTGCTCGCATAAGCGAAATGGTATTTCTTCTCGAGAAAAAGAAAGAAGACATCAGGGGTGTAAAGAGAAAACGCGTTAGCAAATAACTCTAACACAAAACGCAAATGCAGATCCAAAATTCAATTTTTAACACCTTTGGAAGACATTATATTTTCTTCTCTTGATAAGACGCCGCTATCGTGTCCATTCAAACACCCGCGAGTTTGAAAATTTAGACGTCTGCTTATAATTAAAAAAAAAACAATACATAGTCTCGAATTCCTTCTGGTAGAACTCCATGCTGTTTTCCCTGACCATCCGGGTCTGCTCTCGCTTGCCGTCCTGCGCAGAGAAGTCGTTTCGCTCGATTTGCACGAACGAGTGAATCACGCCCGAAATGACGTTCTTGCACTCGGGAGGGTTGCCGAGGCGGTCATCGTAAATTATCTGAAAAAAAAATTATTTATGAAAAGATATATTTTTTCATTTTTTTGGTTCACTGTAGTTATCTCACCTTTTTCTGAGAGTTAATATAGTGAAGAAAAAAAGGATGGTAACTACAGAGGCCATTTTCTTCTTGTTTTCTTGGATATGATAAATTTTCAAGGGAGTGAATTTTTCATTTAAAAATTAAAATAAGAACCTTCAATAGCAGCTCCACGAGTGAGTTCAGAATCGGAGTCACGAGGCGCTCCTTCCAAATTTCCAGAGCCAGCTGAAAAGAATATTCTTTTATTTGAAAAAAATGTTGTATTTTTGAAAAAAAAAGCGCCTACACATCCGATTTCCTTGACGTCGTTGGCGGGCAGAAACATGGAGTACTGATGCAGATTCTCCGCGTCCACATTCAACTTGTTGCTCACGTGCTGTTTGTTCAAATATCTGAAAAAATCTATTTCAGAAAATTTAGGAAAAAACAACCTGAACAGATCGTTGAGGTAGAGCGATCCGGCGTAGAACGTATTCCACATGTTGTAGTACTCCTTGAGCAGATTCTCACGAGGCACGTTTGATATCACCTAAAAATAATAATTTTTTTCCGTTGTTAAAAGTTCGAATATTTAATTAAAAAATGTCTGACCTTGTAAAGTCTCTGAACGTGTTCGTCGATGCAAGCACGAACCGCTCTGTAAAGAGGGTCGCTCAAAGACTCGGGAATCGCGATGCAAATCGAATAGACATCACTGAAATTTTAAAAATCATGAAAATTTCAGCAAAACTGTATTTTCAAAAAATTAGCGAATTTTAAAAATTTCAACCTGAACATATACTGCCAGTGCTTGTGACTGATCGGCTCCAGACTGATAACTTTTAACACGTCTGGAAAAAATAAATTGCTCAAGTTTTTTTAATAAGTTAAAAAAGTTTGAATAGCATAAATAAACTTTAAAACTCTTCATAATGCTTGCAATTAAAAAAATCCTCAAGACTCAGAATTCCCGATACCAGTCGGTTACCAATGATAAGCGATTGGTAATGAAAAAAACCAGTCAGTACCAGTTCGTTTATTGATCGGTAGTAATTTTTAAGAAAATACCAATCGGTAAGTCGGTACTGACTGGTTTCACTTTGTATTCACGTTGATTTGCGCTGTTCCCTCGAAAAGCAAAAGTAGATGGAGTTTATTGGGAATATTGAGAGTATTTTCGAGGTTTCTTACGGGAAAAATAAAAAATTTGATGACTTTGCATAATTTTTCGGTACCTGGTTTGAGCTCCGACCACAGCTGTGGGAAGTTGATGTTCTTGGGACACAGAGAGGGACTGTCCACTTGTGACATCGTCTCTGAAACATATTTTTTTGAAAAAAAAATCTAGAAATAAAAAAGGACCATTTCAAATTTGAAAAAAAAATGGAAATTCGACAATAGAGCCCGTAATCACCTTTACAGGAATGAGCATTTGCGGCTAATTTCGGGTGAAAAATTGGGTGACGATGTTAATGTCCGATTCCGAAAAAGAAAAAAGTTATTACCCAGAAAAAGCAATTGACCCATATTTTGTTAAAGGGGGCGGAAACTACGGGTTCTACTCGACAGAGAATGGGTGAATTTTAAAAATCCGGATGTTCTCCAGAGTGTAGAGAGGAGAAATGAGTATCTTTGAAGTTGAAAAAAATAGAAAATTGTGAAAAATAGAGAAAATCAGCACAAATTAGAAAGTCGTGATTGAAAGCGATAAATGAGAGGGGATGACGAGAAATGCGCCCATTTCCGTACTTGCAATCACTTGAATCGCCGCGTTTCCAAGTTTCCGTGGGCCTTTTCGATAGTTTTGAAATTTTTTTTTTTTTTTGCCATTTTTCTCGATGATTTCGTGAATTTTTCAGGGAAATTAGACCGAACAGCACTCGACTTGAAGAACCCGAACAAGGAGAGCAACAATGGCCAAGAAAGAGAACTCCAATAACGGAATGGTGAGCCGGGGGATTTGAAAATTAGAGAAAAATGAAGATCATGGTTTTCCAGTTGGACGAGTATAAGAAGAAACTGTTCAACGAGGCGGAGCGGCTCGTCAAGGACGAGTTTCCCAGGAAGGTGCTCGAATTCGATGAAATGCTCAAGGTTGGGAAAAGTTGAAAACTAAAGGAAATAAATTCTTGAAAATACGATGATTTTTCTCTATCCTAGAAAAATAAATTCAAAGATCTTCAGATCAATAAAAAATTATTTTGCATAGTTTTAATTTGTTTTCGTTTAAAAATGCAATTTCCAAAAAAATACAGAATATTTCAGAGCAAGCGCCTGCAATACGACCGTCTGTCAACGATCCTGCCTGATTCGGAGCTGAACATCCCCGTCCCTCAGCCAAACCATCCAAATTCGTCTCCGCAATCCGCACCGGCAGTCGCGAATGCCAAGAAGCGCAAGATCGACAACTCGACTGAGGCTAATGTCAATGGTAAGAGATTATTTTGAAATGTTTTTTTGAAAATTGTAAGAATTACAGGATGTTGGAACATTCTTTTGTGAATGAATTTTGTTTCGCAATTTTCCACGAGTAAACTAAAGTCAGGGTGATAGTTGTGTTTAAAAATTCCTGGATAAGTGAGTTAAAAATTCAGGCACTGCGGTGTACGGCTTCATGCACGGCTCAGTGCCGTGCAACGTGAGTCTGGGCGAGTTGATGGACGAGATTCGGCCCAAGTTGAGGGAGGCTGTCGAAAATGTCAATACGGTTAGTTTTACAAGAAATTTTTAATTTTACTCATTTTACATTTCAATGTTTTTTCCAATTTATTGCCCTACTATCTTTCAGGTGAAGATGTGGATCACTCTGCTGATTCCTCGTATTGAAGACGGGAACAATTTCGGCGTTGGCATTCAGGAGGAGATGCTTGCGGAGGTGCGCAACGTCGAGGGCGAAGCCGCCTCGTTCCTCGACCAGATGAGCAGGTACTTCACCAGCAGGGGCAAGCTCATCACCAAGGTTGGATAGTCTCTTTTTGTATTATTTTTCTGGCAATTTTTATCGTTCAATTTTTGAAAAATCTTTTCGGGTTATACTGTTTTATGCTAATTTTTCTGTTTCAAGTTTAAGGAGATTTTTCAGATCAACTATTATTTTGCAACTTTTTATTATTTAGTTTTGAGGGATATTTTTAAGCTACTTCAGATCGCAAAATACCCGCACGTACTCGACTACAGACGCGCGGTTCTCGACATGGACGAGAAGCAGTTCCTCAATATTCGGTAAAATTCTTCAATTGCTTTATTTTTAAATTGAAAGTTTAAAATTTCTATATTTTTTCTATTTTTATTTTAAATTAAAAATTCATATTTCTTCCATGTTGTAGAGTACAAGTTTGCTTTAAAACTTTCTTATTTTTAAAAATATTATATTTTTCCAGCTTGGTGATTTTGGAGATGCGCAACCACTTCTCGTCGCTTCACGACATGATCCTCAAGAACCTGGAGAAGATCAAGAAGCCCAGGAACAGTCACGTCGAACATCTCTACTAGAAGAGGAGATGGAAGACGAGGCCGAAAATAGCACTGAGCACCGCATCAATCTACAAAACAATACAGTAAAATAAACCATAAGTATAAATCGAGAAGTCAAATGAATTTTCGGAATTGATAATCATGGTAAAATTTGATATGAGTGAAAAGTGCCGAAAATTTCTTACTCATAATTCGAATGCTAATTTTGGTATTCTGGCATTTCTAAGTGTAAAAATGTGTCCTTTCTTGAATTAAAAGGTAACTTGGAAACAAGTCATATGAAATAGTTTAGGGAAAGAATCTTTTCCTTACACTCTTCACACTATTTCGCATGGCTTGAGGTTTCGAAATAGCCAATTAAAATTTTAGATTCATCACATCTTTTCTCCGAAATTTGCAAAATATTTCCCGGTATTTTTACAATTCAATTTTTTCAGATTGAATCATACAATATTTCCATGTAAATTCGACAAACTTAGATTTGTTTCTTCTTATCATATCATTACTCTTTTTATAGGATTCATTTTAGTATTTTCCTTCAATTTTTATTGATTTACTATTTGGGTTTTCATGATTTTACGTTGATTTATCTTCGCTTTACGGAAATGTGAAGTGAGTTATTTGGAGGCTCAATTTTTTGAAGCGGAGATCGGAAACTCTCTGTGAGAAAATTGCTAATTCCGTTGTTGACACTTGATTGTTTGATTTTGATTTTGAAAAATGAAAATCATAATTTTAAGTTTTATCTCAGCCAGTTTTCTTGGGGGTATACTTTATCCTTGGGCAAAAAGATCTCTCAACTCGAGAGAGTAAGAGATTCTGAATAACCCAATTACTGGGTGAAGGGCTGCATTCCGCGCATCAACCAAACATCTCAATACTTCGTCGAAAATCCTCAGAAATCAATATTCTAGCTTTAAAATATCCCAAATTCTATGATTTCCTGAAATTCTGATGCTAGAAGCGAAGACAATCCTTCTATTGAACATTGCCTTCGTTCAACTAATTTCGTTCTGCTCAGATTATTGGTTGCTCATCAAAATTAGACAGGTTTGCATTAGTTTTTTTTAAGATTGTTGCCATTCAAGACATTGAATTTTATGTCTCCCCGCCCTCCGGCTGTTCAATCTCAAATTTACGACAATTTTCGATAGTTTGGTGTCAGAATTCATCGTTTTCCCTAGTCGAGCAATATTCGAATCTCTTCAGGCAGTGCAATGATTTGACAGGCAATTTTTTTTTGCAGATTTTTGTTCGACTTGTATAAAATCTTTAGAAGGCTATCGTCTGAATGCTTCTAGAGCTCAATATCTATATGAGTCTCCATGTAATTGGTTCATATTTGATCGGAATTTATCCTGGAGGATAATTAACACGACTTATTCAAGAGGCTGGTCTTCATCAGTTTTTTTTTCAAATAGATGATTTTTAGACGTGATAACGTTCTTCTTGGCCTTTTTATCTGTATTTTTAAATTTACTCGCTTATTATTACTGCCAGCGACGTGAGCATTTGTATGTCACTCACCTACTGTTCATTTCGCTGTCTCTCTACATATTCGTCATAGCTACGGTCGTTTATTCAATTCATTCTACAAATACACGGGTGCCTTCAAATGTCATTCAGACGTTTTACTATGCGGAAGTCGGGTGGAGTTTGATTTCCGCTGTCGTTACAGTGGCATTGAGTAAGCAGTTGATAATATATGAAAATCTATCGATAAATAAAAAAATTCACCTCCAACATTACATTGTCTAAACATAAGTTTTCCATAGATTTCCTTAATCTCCAACAGTCAATTGAAGTGGGAAAAACTGATCTTCACGATGAAAATGACTAGAACACGTTCAAACATACGACTTTCAGTGGCCCTAGGCAGTTACGTATTTCTGGCGGCTGACTGGGAGAAGAAGGAGAGACAAAGAAGTCAAAGAAGAAGGCGACAGATCCACAACGCGCTCATGTCCAGCTGCAAGCAGGACGTCGCTATGGCAATTCGAGCTAGGATGACTGTCATTTGATCTCATTCTGATTGGTTAATCTTCTCTAATATGAAGTTCTCAACGTTTTAAAGAACCTTGAGCATAAATCATATCCAGGTCCCTTGAAAAAATGAAATCATGCAAAAATTATTAGCATAAAATAGATTTTTGACAGTTTTTCACCCAAGTTCTAACTTTAATCGAAAATCGAAAACTAAAACGATACGATCGTGCCCCTAGATAAGGACTTCAAAATTATATAACATTTTGGGGTAAAAATGCACTATGGGGTGTGTAGTCAAACTAAGTGCGGAGTGTCAACAATAACTTTTCACAATAAATCGATTTTATTTCTGCTATATATTTTGAAATTACTATAAACTAAATATTGGATTTGGTTGCAGAATTTTTGAAATAAAATATTTTAAAGGATATTTATTTCAGTGTCTTCATTGGATGTCTTCGAGAGTTTTCTGTATCATGTTCATTGAAGTTAAATTATTATTTCACATTTTGTTGAATGAAATTTCTATATAAAATCTGAGATTATAACCAAGCTTTATTCTATGTTAATTTCTCCAACTTCACGCCATTTATTCGTTTGTGGATCGTATTCCTCAATTGAATTACAAAAACTTTTCCAGTAATCGTTTTGAAATCTAAGTTAACAAATATTTCGTATAAAGACATGCAACATCTCAGCTCACCCTCCGATTGCATACAATTTCCCATTAGCGACAATGAGTGAATGATGATGTCTTGCATAGTTCATATCTGCGATCTTAGAAATTCGACTGTCAACTGGAGCTGAGGGGTCGAAACACAGACAGGATTTTAATACATAATAATCACCACTATAAATATATAATTATACGTTATTTATCATACGAAATTAACGACCTCTCTCCTCCAGTTATATAAATTTTTCCATTTAGCGATGCAACTCTGAAAAAACGTCGTTCTTCTGGAATCTCCCCAATTTTAATCCATTCCCGTTCATCGTCTGATAGTCGAAATATCTCGCCATTCCATGTATAACCAATAACTGAATATTGTAACTTATAAATAATGATGAAATTAAAAAATAAACCATATAATATTCCATCGCATCTAATTGGTTGTGCTGAGCGGATAGCAGTTGGGAAACTAGGCCCTCTAATCCATGTTCCATTTTCAAAAATCTAAATTCAATAGTGTTTGCAAAATGGACAGAACTATTTTACATTAACATGATTTGTATTTTTGTGTGAACTAGGATCCTCTCCACCCAAATAATACAGTTTGTCTTTGAAATAAGCGACAGATGCACCACCACGCCATTCAGGAGGAACTGGACCTGTAAAATTCTTTGAATCGATCATTTATGGATTTCTTGATAAAACCCCTTGAAATTTTCCGAGTATTCAAGTAATATATTTCAAATGATTTACTTACGTTGTTAATTCCAAAAATCTGAAGACTAAGAAATTATTCAAAATAACGAACATAAGAATTTACCTTACTCTGTGTAGTTGCTATTTGACATGGCTCATAATAATTGTGGAATTTTGCAATCTCTTCGACTGAGCAGGTATATGAATTGAACAAGCATATTCTTCCTTCATATTCACCTTTATTTGGATAACAAGCTAAATTATTACGAATCGTCTCCAAGTCTCTTACTTAGCTTTCGACATCATTTCTTACGATAGAATAAAATTCTCCTATCGAGCGCTTTCGGCCAATATTTCTTGATTATTTGCACCATCCGTCTATTAGTCCAGGCCAATTGTCCCAGATCTTTGAACTCGGGATATTCGCAGATCAACAGTATAATTTCGACTGGTAAATTGGCTAACATCTTTGTTAAGAGACCTGAACAATCAGCATAGTATTATTTCAAA
This sequence comes from Diploscapter pachys, assembly GCA_002287525.1. Lineage (NCBI taxonomy): Eukaryota > Metazoa > Nematoda > Chromadorea > Rhabditida > Rhabditidae > Diploscapter > Diploscapter pachys. The sequence continues at coordinate 14,226 of LIAE01006266.1, read as the reverse complement.
ATGAAAATAGTAGAAGAGTATTGATTGAATGAGAAAGTCTGAAATTAATGAGTTTGACAATGATCATCGAAGAAAGGAGAATGAAACTACTAAATTGATGCGTCGCAATTTCTATCAGACCAAAAATCGATTCCTAAAACCTGGAGATGCACGCTGAAATGTATAATAAATCTGGTTGGAGACAGATGTAGGAGTTGTTAGACAGTGATTCGCAGTAGTGTATTGGAAGTTGCCTCTCAAACTTAGGTAATTAGACCTTTTATTCATAAAAAGAAAAATACAAAATATACAGAAATTTAAAGCTAAAATGTTAGTAGAAGTAATTGAAGTTCGAGTGTTAATTATATAGATTATTTTCTTCAAATGAGGCTATAAGTTCAAATTTACGTTTATTTAAATTTAAGCGTTCTTGCATTGACATTTAGAATTAAAAAGAACGATAAAATAACCTTAACAAATACTGAAAGGTATTGAACTGAAATTAAATGGATTAATATCATGAAAATGATGGAGAAATGTTTCGTCATCAATAAAATAGTGAAAAGGGGAGATTGACTGAGAAGAAAATACAGTGACTATTTCAGTGAAACATCGAGAAAATAAGAAAAAAATACGTTAATATTGATGCTGCTGACGAACAATGTTTGAATACGTTCAACTGTTCGCAAGAAATAGATTACTATTTCCGCTATATATTTTGAAAAATTTACTTTGAAACTCATTAATGGATTGAAATTACTATAAATAAATATTGGATTTAGTTACAGAATTTTGGAAATAAAATATTTTAAAGAATATTTATTTCAGGCGCAATTTTTCAGTCTTTATTGGATATCTTCGAGGGTTGTTTTAGCATGTTCATTGAAATTTTTAATAATAATCGAATAAAGATAATATTCATAAAATATTATACCAAATAAAAGGGCTACATGATATTAAACTATTATTCAAATTTTAATTCCCCCACTTCTCGCCATTCATTCGTTTGTGGATCGTATTCCTCGATTGAATTACAATAATCACCACCAAATCTGAAATCCAAGTTAACAAATATTTGGTATAAAGATATGCAAAATCTCAGCTCGCCTTCCAATTGCATACAATTTCCCGTTAGCGACAATGAGCGAATGATAATATCTTCTATAATTCATATCTGCGATTCGAGAAATTCGACTGTCAACTGGAGCTGAGGGGTCGAAACATAGACAGGATTTTAATATACCATCACTACTAAATATATAATGATACATTATTTATCATACAAAATTAACGACTTCCGTCCTCCAGTTATGTAAATTTTTCCATTTAGCGATGCAACTCCGAAATAAATTCGTCTTTCTGGAATCTTTCCAATTTCAATCCATTTCCGTTCATCATCTGATAATCGATATATCTTTCTACTATTTTCTCCATCAATAACTGAATATCCATAATTACAATAATAAATATGCTATAATGTGACCGTATAAAATTCCATCGCATTTTATTGTTTGAACATGGCTAATTGGAAGAGGAAAAGTAGGTCCTGTTTGCCGTTGTCCATTTATTAAAACCTGAATAAACTATTTCATGGACTTTCATTCGGTCTTCTTACATCAACTCGATTAGAAAACCATCCACCCAAATAATACATTTTGCCTTTGAAATAAGCCATAGATGCCTTATCACGCCACTCAGGAGGATCTGGACCTGTAAAACTCTTTGAATCGATCATTCAAGGATTTGTTGATAAGACCTCTTGAAATTTGTCGAGTATTCAAGCCGTATATTTCAAATGATTTAGTGATATAATCGCTGTGAATTCCAAAAATCTGGAATTTGAGAAATTATTCAAAATAACGAACATAAGAATTTACTGTATTCTGTGTAGTTGCTACTTCCCATGGCCAATACCAATTGTGGAATTTTGCAATCTCTTCTACTGAGCAGGTATATGAATTGAATAAGCATATTCTTCCTTCACGTCTATTACTAGTTTGATAATAAACTAAATTATTACGAATCGTTTCAAAGTCTCTTACTTAGCTTTCAACATAATTTCTTACGATAGAATAAGATGTTATCTCCACCAGTTTGTAAATTAATTTTTCCGACTTCACGCCATTCATTCGTTTGTGGATCGTATTCCTCGATTGAATTACAATAACTTTCATATAAGTCTTGATATCTAAGTTAGCAGATATTTGGTATAAAGATATGCAAAATCTCAGCTCACCCTCCGATTGCATACAATTTCCCGTTAGCGACAATGAGCGAATGATGATGTCTTGCATAATTCATATCAGCGATTCGAGAAATTCGACTGTTAACTGGAGCTGAGGGGTCGAAACACAGACAGGATTTGAATACATCATGATCCAAACTAAATATATAATGATACATTATTTATCATACAAAATTAACGACTTCCATTTTCCAGTTATGTAAATTTTCCCATTTAGTGATGCGACTCCGAAATAATGTCTTATTTCTGGTATCTCTCCTACTTCAATCCATTCCTGTTCATCGTCTGATAATCGATATATCTTTCTACTTCCCAATCCACCAATAACTGAATATCCATAATTACAATCATAAGTATGCTATAATGTGACCGTATAAAATTTCATTGCATGTTATTGTTTGAAGAGAACTAATTGGAAAAGGAAATTTAGGTCCTGTTTGCCATTTTCCATTTATTAGAACCTGAATAAATTATTTCATGGACTTTCATTCGATCTTCTTACATCAACTCGGTTCGTATATCCACCCAAATAATACAATTTGTTTTTGAAATAAGCGATAGATGCATTTCTGCGCCATTCAGGAGGATCTGGGCCTGTAAAATTATTTGAGTCGATCATTTATGGATTTGTTGATAAGACCTCTTGAAATTCGTCGAGTATCCAAGTCAAATATTTCAAATGATTTACTTACGTTGTTAATTCCAAAAATCTGAAGACTAAGAAATTATTCAAAATAACGAACATAAGAATTTACCTTATTCTGTGTAGTTGCTATTTGACATAGCTCATAATAATTGTGAAATTTTGCAATCTCTTCGACTGAGCAGGCGTATGAGTTGAACAAGCATATTCTTCCTTCATCTTTATTCTTATTTGAATACCAAACTAAATCATTACGAATCGTTTCAAAATCTCTTACTCAACTTTCAGCAATTTCTTACGACATAATAAAATTCTCCTATCGAGCGCTGTCGGCAGATATTTTTTGATTATTTGCATCATCCGTTTATTAGTCCAGGCCAATTGTCCCAGATCTTTAGATTCGGGATATTCGCAGATCAACAATATAATTTCGACTGGTAACTTGGCTAGCATCTTTGTTAAGAGACCTAAACAATCAGCATAGTATTATTTCGAAATGAAAATAGTAAAGGAGTATTGATTGGATGAGAAAGTCTGCAATCAATGAATTTGAAATTGGTCATTGAAGAAAGGAGAATGAAACTGCTAAATTGATGCTTTGCAATTTTTATCAGATTAAAAATCGATTCCTAAACATAGTTTATCACTTAAACTACTCCAAAGTTGTGTAAATTTTATAGCAAGATAATTGGTGTGTAAAATATTTTTATTGAGAATTAGTATTGAAGCGTGCTAAACTCATACGATATTTCATAGATTAAAACAATATTTGCATAACGTCAATAATGCTACTATGTTTCAGGCACTCACTAAGTGTTGATATTTTTAGTCTGGTTATTAATCACAGTACAAATTTTGATCTATTTCAGTCGTGATTCTATATTTCGTTTTTCCGTTTTCAGCTATTTCTCAGGAAATAATAACGAGTCTAGTAATGAGTTTATTAAAAAGCGAAGCAATCCAAATTACCAGCTACCCATAGTCACGGGAGTTGTCTACCTGTTTCATATTGTATGTGAATGAAATATTATGCATATTGAACTTTACTCTTTCCTATAACTGATCTTAGATATCCCCCTCCTTTAGTATTTTTGCTGAGTGTATCTGTCTGTGCACTACGTGATTTTTAGTTCGTAGCACTATTTAGATCATTCCTTTTCAAACGAAAATCTAATGCTTCATGGCAGTGAGATATTTATTGTTCAAAAATGATCAAACTCAAGAACGTTTGTCGATTTTTAAAATGAGTGATAATAATATCGAGTGTTTCCTTCGGATATCGTCTCATCCGTTACCTCGTCGTAAGTGATTATTGAGATCTGAAAGTATTTTATGTTTTTCATCAAGTAGTTTATCTTCAATTCCATCATATAGAAATATCGAAAGTAGGAAAATATTCTAACTGTTTCGCTTTCTAAATTTTCAAATCCTACCAAATTGTACTATTTGTGAATGTCATCTTTGGTCTTGTCTTTTTTCCTTTTTTCTTTCTTCTTCTTCTTCTCCTTCCTCTCTGCTTTGTGCCGTTTCCTCTCAACTTCGTCTCCCTCCAGACTGTCGAGCGAGTGTTTGTATCTGCCGCCCGTCGTCTCGCGTTTCTCCTGCTCCATCGTCAATCCGTTTTCGCCCTCGGGCCGCTTGTCGAAGAGGTAGCGGTACCTGAAAAAATAACTTTCAGAAAAAATAGACAAAAATATTTATAAAAAAAAAAAAAACTTGATATAATTATATTTTTACTGAACAAAAAACAATAAACTTTTTACCTTTCATCAACCGAACCGACATTGAGCCGGAACGCGTTCATGTGGTTGGGCGACACATTGGAAATCTCCTTGCCTGTTATCGGCGGCTTTTCGTAGAGGGTACGAAGGGAGCTGGAAATGAATATTTTCAAAGGAAAAATACAGAAATCAACTTTCTCTGGCTTCCTGTAAAATTCACCAGTTCACTAAGTTTTGGGGCCAAAAAGTTTAGAGAAAAGGAAATGAAGAAAAAGAACTAGTGAATTTTACAAGGAGACCTTTTTTTCGAGGAAAAAAAAAATGTGCCTAGTGTCCTGTCCCTGAGCGAAATTGAAATTGCCGTAGATGTGGGGCAGGAACGAGGCCAAATCCTCGCGCATCTTCTTCGTGCTGCAGAATCGACTGTACACCGAGCTGAGATCGTAGGCGCCCAGCAGGTCGGTGCTCCCAAGGACGTTGCTTTTCGCTGAAAAAAGAGAATTCCAAATATGCCTAAATTCTTTTTTTTTCCGTATGATTCACAGCAAGAATAGTCATTAAAATTCTAAACTAAAACGGATAAAATACAAATTTTCTTACGCGGCACTTCCTGTTTCATACAGTAGAACGGCGAGACGACCGTGTAGGAGGGCGTGGCTGCACCCGCTTTCAGGGAGATTTTCGTGCGCAGAGAGCCCGTCGTTTGGCCCGATGAAGAGGCTCCAGCATTCAAAGGCGAATCCCCCATCGAGCTGAAAAATAGTATCTAAAAAATTTTAATTTCTACGATTCTCGAGAAAAATAATAGATATCCAAAGGTTTCGAACCTCTTCATAATAGTAGTAAAAGGAATAAATAAAATACTTTATTAAAAGTCGCGATAAGTAGACCTTGCAAATGGAAAAAATGAAGGGAATATTATGATTTCGTCGAATTTAATAATTTCACTAATTCATCGAAATTATGCAAATTTGTTTCGTAAAATAGAATCTCAGATTCGATATTTTTACCATTTCTTCGCAGAAAATGAAAACTAACAGAAATTCTACAAAGGAATGGTAAATTTTACACTTAGGTCTTTATGAAACTGAAAACTGAATTTGAAATGCCAAAAATATTTTTTTTCAGTTTTACAAAGTCCCAAATTTCATACTATGTTTTATAACAATTCACTGAGCAGATATGGTAAGCAAGATTAAGGCAATTCGACCAAGAAATTCGCTATAAGGCCTAGACAATTTTGATATCATTTGTTCTTTCCAAGACTATTGTGCAAAACTCGAAATCTCCTATGAAAAATTATGACTAGGAATGATTTCAAAAGTAAAGATTTTTGGTTTTCAAGAAAATAGATCAAAACCCCCTATTGTACTTCGAACCCAAAAGAAAATCTTTTTAAAAATTATAAAATCTCGAAACATTTCCGAAAATATACATTGTTAACCTTTGAGAAGTTCTCGATAAAGTTCGAATGGTTAAATTGGCAGTGATGTAAGAAAAAGATATTATGAATCGTGAAATGTTACCGTAATCATATTTAGTCGTAAAGCAAATTGGTTTGTGAAATGCACGAATGCGTCTAATCGTCGTCTTCCAACTTGCAGCTGTTGGCTTGCGGTGAGCAATTAGGGTAGAGCTGAAAATTTTAAAAATTACTTTAATTTCTGGGTTTTAAAATTTTCTTTAAATTAAACATTTTTTTCGAGATCTCACCTTCAAATGTGGATGATCCAAATCGCCTCTATTCGTAGATTTCTGCACGGCTTCAACGCCCGACAGGCCAGGGCCGAAATTCTTCACACATGCACATCGCTTTTGCTTGGTTTTCGTATCGAGTAGAATTCTAAAAAAAAAGTGAAAACTATTTTTGAATAATTTGGTCTTATATTTTTTACTTCTAATTTACCCTCTTGTAGTTTCTATCTTTTTTGAAAAATAGCAAGAGAAAGAGATGAAGAGGGTAAGGACAACATAGGGGTAAAAATACGAGATCATTTTTTAAATTTAAACAAATTACGCACCTCGGGACTCCGACCCACTCCCGCTGAACGCCCCCGCTTTTATTTGAGCACCAGACTCGGCCCCCATTCTTGTGGTGCCATTCGCTATTGCATGGCGGAAAAACTTCGGCTAAATTTATTCCTTTCAATTTTCAATTTCACTTTTAATTCTTTTTTTTTATTCAGCAAAACATGTTTTTAATTTACCTTCTGCAGTTTTCATCTTTCGGAATTCATTCGCCTGCTCGATTCGGGCAAGGACCTGAAATTTTCCTTTTTGAAAATGTTGAAATTTTGCAAAAAAATCCCTACCCTCTCCAATTCAGCAGTCGGTTTTCCCTTGGAATCATAGTATTTCCCAGTCACAACGCCTACCAAAATGTAATCCTTCTCATAGAACGAAACCCAATCTCGGATTCCTGAATTTAAAAATACAAGTTTTAATTTCCTCAAAATTCTTGCCAAGCATATCCTCCTCAGAAAGTCCCTCTGTATCGTCAGTCAGCCCATTTTCTGTGAAATCTCCCGTTACAAATGCTCGGGTGGCGTCTCTTCCTGGGAAAAATATTATTTTCAGAAAGCAATAGACTTTTGTACCTGCAAAGAAATGGTAGCCTCCACCCTTTCCATAGTGTTTCTTTCCTTTGTCCACGTCGTAAACTCTACCGAGGATTGCGAGATAAATTGGTCTGAAGAAATTGAATAAAAATAAAACGAAAATATATCGAACTTTTTTTAAAGAAAACAAAAATACCTAGAATCCCTAGTTTTTAATAAACATAAGATCAGCAATATCGATTTTTAAGAAAAGAGAAATACTTCGAATCTCTAGTCCCATCGAATAGACCGAGCTGTTCGAGAGTGAGGATCTGCTTTCCATCGGCGATGGGTACCTCGGCCTCGATAGCCTTCATCTCCTCGATTTTCCTCTCGGGCAGCTTCATTTTGTCCTTCGCGTCCATCCACATCTCGCGCAGCCATTCCAGCTTCTCGTGCGTGTATTCGCACTGAACGATCTTCTTTCAGTTGATCACTTTAATTTTTTCAGAGAAAAAGTGAATATTTTAGTCTTTTGGAGTCGAAAATCAATTTTTAAAAATTTCGAAAGAAATAAATAGGAAAAATTCCCTGAACCAACCTCATCCAGCGCATTGAGCGCCCAGGAAGTCGCATTGAAAATGCCGAAATTGTAGTAGGACGAGAGGAAGGAGAGAATTGCTACCTGAAATTAGTCGAGATAATTAGGGTAATTTAAGGTAATTAAGAAAAATCAAGGGCAATTAAAGAACTCACCTGAACTGCTATGTAAATGAGCCCAGTCGTGTAGAGAGTCGGCGCCCAACTTCTCTTGTCGCGTTGGGGCATGAGACAGGGCTTAATTAAATAACTGGGGCAATTAAATCGAGATAATTACAATAATTAGTCGAAAATCAATGAGAAAGTTGCCTTGACCGATGGAAATTTCGCGCAACGCCTTTTTTTCAAATAGAGCATAGGAACGGCGTAAAAATGAACAATTCATCTTCGCTTTGCATTACAAAAAATGAAACTCCTACGATTTTTGCAATGAATAACTAATGGAAAAGATAAATATTCGAGTAAAAACTCACGTTTGAAGGTAGAAAATCTTCATATCTGACGGAAATGTTTATTTTGTTGGTGTCTTAAAGTCAATGGTTGAGTATTTCCTAGAAGAGCGGTTTGATGCGTTGTCTCTTCGCGTTTGCAGGAATAGGTTGGGCTCTAAGACAAGGCGTAGAGACGGTGATGAGAATTAGCATCGTGCGTGAAGACGGACTCATCGGACGTGACAACGTCGTCGTAGAAGACGCGGAAGCAGTGACGATACTTGTATTCGGGGTCGAGGCTGTAGAAGTTCGACGTGAAGTCTGTCCTGTCGCCCACTTGGATGTACTCCACGGCTAGCTGAAAATAATGAAGAATACGGTCATTTTACAAAAAAAAAATTAATGCTAAAAATAGCAACATGGATAATTCGTAACTTCGTAGCCTATGGAATAGTATGGGAAAGATACTTTCTCACCTTGCCCTATACCCTTAACTATAAGCTACTACAAAGCTACGAATCATTCAAATTGCAGTTAGAAGGAATTTTATAATATTAGAAGATTGACGAAAATCGATAAAAAATTAACTTCTTTTCGTCAATTGATTGAAATCCAGACATCAATGATAAGATTAAATCAGTTATCCCTTTCATCCCTTATCCCATACCTTATCGCTTCCCCTCTTCCTCAGGTCGGTCAAATCTGCGTTGCGCGCCAGGGAGATGGTGATCTCGCGCTCCTCGCCCATCTTCAGAACGCCGCTGTGCGGGGTGACTTTGATGCGCTCGGGGACGTTTGTCTGAAAAAAGATGATAAATTTGAAAAGTACTCTAAGTCCAATGAAAAAGAGTCCCAATTTGAATAGTTTTACCATTAGGGCATAGGGCTGGTAGGGGAAATTGGGGTCCTTTTACGAGTTTTCGAAAAAAACATTTATCGGAATTTTCAAAATCTCTTCTTCAAATGAGAAAACAAAAAAACTGAAATATCCGCTCACCTTAAAGGCGAACACGATGTTCTCCGTGATGTTATTGTTGAAAGTGAGCTTCTGCGCGGGACGAGGGTCACGCAAGTCGATGTGTATCTGAAATTTAGGCTCATTTTTAGATGTACAAGATTTTTTAGGCACCTAAAGCTAGACTTCATTTTTTTTAAATAGTCATCAAAATACCTCGTGAGCCGGGGTCGAGGTCATGTCCAAATTGTCGATGTGTGAGTGCATAAGCAGTGAGTCGTTATTCGAAAATTTCTTTCATGAAAAAAAATTATCTTCACTGCAAATAAGAAGTAAAAGGTTCGTTTTGGAAATTCGTATATGATTAGACCTATGGTTAGAGATAGGAAAGTGAATAAAATAATTCGCCGAAATCTAGAGTATTGTCTTTTCTCGACTATAAAAGCTGATCTTCAATCATGTGTCGTGCCTGATCAACCTTGACGTTCTTCCTCATCATTAGCTCGTCGATTGGAGACGCGACAAATGGAGTGACTGGGAGTTTCTGAAAATTTCAAAGATTATTCTAGAAGCTCAATTTTCCTACAGTCGGACTGTTCATGTAGGTGGACGGCTGGAACGGGCTCCGGATCGTCTCGTGCCGCGACGCCATCGAGATGCTCTGAGTCAGGGGCTGCAATGTTTAAGATCCACAAATTTTCAGGGATTTAGAAACCCATAAATTTGAATAAGATTTTCATGGATGATTTTTATTCAAGCTTTTAAAATGAAATACCTGAGTGGACACTTTACACCCCATGTCTGCTCGGCGGAAAATTGCTCCAATCGAGTTGATTTGCCGGAACAGCACGTAGAATGTCAGAGACTTCGCCATGCAGCATTTGAAAATTAGAATTTTTATCATTTTGCTGGAATTTTAGATTCCCTAAAATTAAAAAAATCAATGATGACATGAAAAATGCCATAATTATAAGGAACGTGAGTAGTGTGTGCACAACGGGTCTTGCTCAAAATTGACCTTCATGCGTTTTTCTTCTAAAATCTGAGGATATTGCATAAAATTAAACAATGTCAAGAAAAATACCCCAATTTTAGCTAATCTTCATGCATTTTTTGTTACAATTCTTGAGAAACATAAATGTTCTGAGAAAATGTCAAAATTTAGCTCATCTTCACGGTTGTTTTTTTTTAAACTTTTTACCCAACAAAAATATCCTCGTCGAAATAGACGTCCAGACAAGAGGCCAGCGAATGCACTATCCAATAGAAGATGATCCACTTTAAAGACGCGTTCGAACTACTGAAAAGCAGCGCCTTGGCCGTCAGGTACATGCCCAGAATCGTGGTCGCGATATTCGTGTCGAACTGCAAATTTTGAAAATAATTTTTTCTGCAGAAACCAGTAGAGGGCAAGCTTTTCGGGGGATTCATTAAAGCAGCTAGAATTCTTTAGCCGTGTGTGGTTTTTCTAGATCAGGTAGCTTCTAGATGTTTTTTTCAGGAGCTCATTTTCCGCACCTTTGGATCTTCGCTGTGGCAGAGATACGTGAAGAATCCGACGAAAGCAGCGGCATGTATTAGAGTGCCCGCATTGCGCATCAATCGGACCAGCAAACCTTCTGAAACGACGAACATTCAGGTTTATCCCTGATTTGTCTCCATTTCTGCACAATTTCGATAGACAGTGGTTCGTACCAGCGACAGATTCATTGTCTGTCTTGCAAGAGGGCGGTCTAGCGGTGCGCGTTGCGGCCGGCGACGCGACGTACCCCGCTCTGCCTCTGTTGAGTGACGCCTCGTAGCTGTTCATGTCGTCTGCAAAATGCACTCTTCAATCATTATTTGAAGATTCTCAGCAACGAGGAATGAAGTTTCCGAACTTTACAGATCCAGGGAGAACGGTCGTCAGACAGTTATTGCGATTACCACTATAGTTTATTTTCGTCTGAAGCAAGTGCTCCCTAGGTATGGAATTTCAGCAGCCAATTTTCAATATTTCATCTTTTCCTCATTCTCTCGACGTACCCTAATAGAGCCTGTGCAGTCCTACTGAACTCGTTGAATGATTTCTTGGTAATGAAGCTGTGAAGAGAAATGAAAATCTCGTTAATTCTGCACATTCAGACCCAGAGAGCATTTTCGTCAGGCGAAGAAAATATACAAGGAGGTAGATCGCAAGAACGAAATTATAGTTGTGTTACCAGGTCGCACTGGTGAAAATTTCGACTAGCTGCAAATTATAGGGAGATATTTGCTAAGAAAGTATATAGGGGATAGGTTGCAAGGGCCTTCTGACGATCACCCCTCCTTAGGTCTGTGCATATTTATAAAATTATAATTTTTACTGATTAGAGATGAAATCCAAATTTTCGACCCCTTTTTACTAGCACCTGTCCAACTAGGCAATTAGTAGATTACCCAAAGCCTGGCTAGATAGTTAGTCATTCAGGAGGCAAATGCGGATGATCAAGTATGGCCCATTCAATTCCCTCCCCAAATATGTTCATTAGTACAAGCATGTTTTTGAAGGCCTAGCCTAGAGCTTACAGATTATGGTCAATGAGCTCTAATCTTTAGCCTGTGCATTGCTAATTTTCTAATCTACCGAACTCTCTCATTATATTTCCTTCTAGCGTCCTTTCTCTATTCTCCACTCTTCATCTCATTCTCATTTCCCGCCTATTTAGTTGTTCATACACGTATCGATTCTAAACCTATTCTTCAAGGTTTTCAAACATATTCTTACATATTGTAGTTTTACGTGACTTTATATTATTTTCTTAGGTTTTGGAAATTCAAATATTTATTTTAATTTCTTTTGGCAATTAATAAAAGTAGTACGACAAAATGAATGAGATAATTTACGAATTTCTAAAATATAAATTATTTACTTTTAACGTATTCCTTTTAGTAATCGCCTATTTTCAGCACTGAATATTCGATGCGACATGATGACGAGGAAGAGAAAATCGTCGAGTTTTTGTTAGGTCTTCTTTTGGAAAACCGAAAATTCATCGATTTGTGGGAGCAGCGAACTGAAAATGCCATCTTAAGAAGTAGAAAACCATCCACAACCGATTCAGATAACAATCTTACGGTACATAAGCTTTTATTAGATCACTTTAAACATAAGATCTACGTTACGATATCTAAATATTTATTAGACCATTTAAAAAAAATTATATTTAAGTTAAGGCACCTAAATTTCTATTGAATTATCTCAAAATGAGATTTAAGGAAGCTCATCCAAATGAACCAAGCTCAAGCTCACCTAATAAGGATAATCTCCTAATCCAAGCTCATCAGCTACTTACTGCAATCGAAGGCGCTATTGAGATATTTCAGTTGAAAGGTAATTTTACCTAAATTTTAAAGAATAAATAAAAGTTTACTTCAGTCGACATCAGTTTGTGCTATTTCGAACCGGAACATAATCGAGACACAGGAGATGTGTTCGCTGCTCGTCTCCAGATCGAACGAATCTTCGAGACTAACGATCCGGAATCTAGGTTGGAAATTTTTTATAAAGTTTTTTTTAAAATTATAATTTCTTTAGCTGTGAATCTGCTTGTCGTAGACTATGCCAATTGCTGAGAACGTTCGTCGCCAGAATATCATCGTAAGAACTTTTTCCTAGAGAAAAATAAATTTCAAAATTTAGTCCGTTCCAAATCACAAATTGTAATATGTTTGCTGCGACGTTATGCGAATTGCTATACAAAGTAGAAGATGCTCTGAGAGAATTGAGGCCTGATTCCAGTATTAATCGGCGATTGATAGAAGCCATCGATAATTTCAATTTGACCGTTGTGGGACCTCTATCAAAGGTAGAACTTCCCAATCTCCAATACCAGATAAATTATTTCAGTATCTCAAATCATATTTTTACTATCAAAAATCTCTGAAGAAGGAAAAATTCATGTCGAGAGCTGATTCATTCCTCACTCCGCAGCCGAAAAGAAGACGACGTCCTTTGATAAGAATTCAACCATCAGTTATATTTTCGCCGGTTAGGCCGTTTCAACAAAGGGGATTTATTCTGACGCCGAAACTTGAATATGTGAGATCAGAAAGTTTTCTAGCGAATTTTGAGATTGAATAATTTTTATAGGACCGAGCACGATTAGCTGCTGCTAGAAGTGCATCTTTGCCGAATAAGGCAGTCAGACGAGTGTCTTCTAGGGAACCGAAAGAACACCGACCTCGGCTCTCAGAAATTCCGGTTTGCAAAAATCAATTGTCACCAGGAAAATTCATCGTTACTCCGAAATCATCTACAAAATCCACTGACGAGAATTTGGAGTAAGAATCAACCAAATTCGATCATTTTGCTAAAACTTGCAATTTTAGATTTGCTAAACAAATCAGTCAAGAGATGATGAAAGAACTGAACGAGAGATTTGGCTCCGCAAGAATTGTTGTTCTCAAGGATTCATAAAATAATTTTCTAGAAATTTGCAACTTTTACAAGTAATCATGTTCGTTCCTCTGTGATATGTTCTTTTCCTAGGATAAAATATTGTCATACTCCTTCCATATCTTTCAATGTTTCATTAAGTGCTGCCGCTTTTAAAGATGAAGAGTACAGAATAAAGGAATTGTGGTTGTCTAATGACATATTACCATCTACGTCGTCTCCTTGAATTTAAATGTCAACGAGTTAATTTTATCTAAGACCGAAGAATTTTTACACTGCTAAACGGAAATTACTGCTCTCGAGTTTGAAGAAGTAGAGAATCTTTGCACCATTTTAGGAAAAAGGCGAAAGATCTTGAGACGATCAGAAAAATCACAAGACGTGCTCTAAAGATTGGTGGTCGTTCAGAGCTCATTGGAATTCGACGAAAGTCTGTCTCCCAGCGTAAACAATTTTTGAAATCTTTTCGAATAAAGCCTGTTCTTGTTCCATATTTCTCATTTCTTTTCGACATGCAAAACAAAATTCGATCTCTTATATGGAATAATGGTCCTTTATGAGGATTCTCATAGTGCAATTCGAGATGTGTTTTGACTTGCTTTGAGGTCATTGACCCGTTCATCTTCAAGGAATAATGAAAAAACATCTGAGTCTTGAGTTTCTTTCGAGAGCTTCGTTGCTGTTTTCAATATTTGCGT
>LIAE01006264.1:15823-68154 GCA_002287525.1 Diploscapter pachys | reverse complement strand
TGTAGAACTCCGCAGTCTGGGAGTCGAAGAATCCCTTCAGTGCAGATTCGACATCTTTACGATCCTTGAAGTTCTGTCCTCTAAGGAAGTGACTGAGGTGCTTGAAGAGGTGGTAATCAGAGGGGGCCAGGTCGGGACTATAAGGGGGATGGGGTAGCACGTGCCATCCATATTCTTCCAGTTCAGCCTTCACACTTCTTGCAACATGTGGCCTAGCATTATCATGCTGGAAGTAGATTTCGGCCTGTGCTCCTCGAGTGTTTTCCAGATGTAACTTTAACTTTCGTAGCTGTGCAGTGTAGACCTGTGCCGTTACTGTTTCACCCTTCTTCAATGTCTCCCAGTATTTAATACCGTTCACACTCCACCATATACAGAGTAGGATCTTTTTGGGGTGTAGAAAGGGTTTAGGGACGTCTTCTGGTTGTTCATCCTCATCGACCCACAATTGTCCTTCTCTCACTGTTATCGTAGAGGACCCACTTTTCGTCCCCAGTGATAACACGATCCAGCCAGTTCGTTGTGCGATGATACGTTAGAAGATTCAAAGCAGCATCAACCCTCCGATCCTTGTCGAAATCCGAAAGAGCATGGGGTACCCATCTTCCAAGCTTAGCCTTCTTCCCAATGGTCTTCAGTCCTCGGGCTACAGTGGACCAGTCAACATCAGGAAATGTCCCATATCCCGCGTAGTAAGATAGGGGTCATCCTCCACAATCTCCCGCAATTTGTCCAAATCCAGCTCCCGTGGACGACCTGACTTGGGTTCATCTTCAAACGAGTAGTCTCCTTCCTTGTAACGAGCGACATAACGATAGATGGTGGCTTGAGAGGGGGCATTGGTGGCATACGTAGCAATAAGTTTAGCATGGATATCCTTCACGTTGAGGCCACTTAGGAATAAAAAAAGAACTACATTCCGTAAATGTATATTGTTGGGAATAAAAGCATTCGGCATGTCTCACTAGTAGACTGATTCGATATGATGGTGGATTGTTTATGTCTAGGGACCCTTCCACTATCTATCCCCCCAATGCACTTTGTTCCCTGATAAGACATGAAAGAAAGAGGAACGGACAAAAAACATGCAAAAATTCTCATTACTTATGCCACAACCTAATATATGATCTCCGAGAAAGTTATTTCAGGAGTTTTTGAAATTGATTATGTTTAATTTGCACGAAATACATTTTAGGCATAGATGATGGTATTTTTAGATCATTCAATTCATTTTTTAAATCACCGTCCTAACCCTATTTCCATTTCATGTATGGAGAATTTCAAGAGCTCTTCTCTTCTTGTTTAGCAAAATATTCGAATTTCCGACCTCCCATTGGGAAAAAGTCTATCTTCGCGTCATTTTAATTCTTTATACGAACCCGCTAACTTACCACGGCGCTATGCTGATGCCGAGTCAAGGATCAATCTCCTTTCTTATTCTCTCTCGCAACTTGAACACCCTCAGGACCGACGAAATAGCATGGCTATTGAAGAGAGAGAAGGGAAAACTTTTTAACTTTTCGTCCTCCCTCACATAGACATTCCGTGAAGGCAAGGAGCTCGAGGATATAGCCTCGAGGGATTTTTGAAGGATAAAGGAGAACGAGAGAAATTTAGAGGGCAAAGAGAAAGCAGAAAGATTGTAGGACAAGTCGGAATAAAACAAGTGCAAAAAGTTGAGGAAACGCGCGCTCAAACGACGAGGGAAATAAATTTACTCTCAACAACCAACAAAGAAATGGTTATATAGCCCAGTTGATAGGGGTATTAAAAGAATGTTGGCAAAATTGACCTTTTAATGAAGATTAGCCTTTATTTATCAGAAAATAATGCATAGTTTGTATTCACAAGAGTTTGGTATTGAAGACTTTCATTTTACACTGAGAAATTAGTGGGATTTTAATGAAAATCAACTTTAATTCGACGTAAACGACGATGATATTATTTCAGAGTACCAGATTCTGTGCTTCTAGCCAATGCACGTGCTCCATCACCGTCGTTTCCACTTCGGGTGCCACCACATCTAAACGCAATTCAGGTAAATCATTTTAACTTTATATTTTTATCGATAGTTCGCTGTACATCATCTATTTTGCAAATAATCTTCCTCCGCCTATTTTGAAATACGCAATTTTAATTTTGATTATTTTATCGTGAGACAGTTCGATAACAGCAATCATCATATTATTTTATGAAAGATAATGAATTTTCAGATCTTAAAATTTCAGCACGACTTCTCTTCCCCGGACAATTCCGTGTTTCCGGATTCGGTCTGCCCCTATCCACCAGCCGACGTCACGAAGGTTACCGTTCAGGAAATCAAGAACAACGATATACCGAGGGGTTGGTCCATTTTATTCAACTTATTATTATTATTATTATTTTTAATTTTCTTCATTTTATGAATATTTATTTATACTGTAGCTACGTAGTAATTGCTATAAATTACTGCTAGATTACTTGCAATTATACTGGGCGTAATTTTCGACCATTTATCTATTTCTGATGAAAAATTAAAAGTGAGCATCGGAACGTCTGAACTCTGTTTCTATCGTCCGAAAATGGTTTTGGTCAGCTGTAATTTACTGCGCGTGTGATAATTAAGGTCTTATTTTCCTAATTATACGAAAACATTCTACTCATTTCAAGTTTTCGTCATGTTTTTTTCACTTATTTATTACTCATTCCTAAATTTTGCGTATTTCGCGCTTTCTTTGCAGTAATTTGAAATAATTCCACTCATAGAGGAGAAGATTTACATTTTGCATCAATATTTATTCGTTTTTCCTTTCCATTTCAGTTTTCCGCGAGTCTGCAGATTTTCTTGCCGATTCTCACGCAAGAAAACCACATCCTTATGCTGACGCACATAGAGAGAGAGTGAGAGTGTGTGTGTGTGTGTGTGTGAATAAATGAATGTCTTATAAACAGAGAAAAAAAGAAAATATATAAGGAATGAGTAATTATAGATAGAAATTGATGTCTTGATGATACATAATTAATTTAGGCGTAAGGGGCAGTCAAATTTTTAAGATTATATTATTCATCTAAGAAAAGGCTGATCTTCACCAATTAAAACTATATAATTTTGCTAGAATGAAGAAAGTACGTGACTTTTAGAGACCACAAAGAATCAAACATAGAATTATTCGAATAATGCATCGGTAGGTTTTGGTTGCGCGCGGGGCTCCTCCATATTCAGGGAATATTCGTCTCAAATTTCGCATTTTTTATTTCTCGCGCTTTTTCTCAAACTCTCCCCTCTATAATATTTTCATACTATTTCTCCTTTCAGCCTCTTCTCCTCTCTCATTTGCCCTAATATTTCCCTTTTCTCTGCCACTTTGCCAAATCCATTATGATTAGGCAACGCCAAATATCGACTATCCTTTTTCTCTAGGACCAAACCTAAAATGATGAAAATGTTCGTGGTTTGCAAAGCAGAGGGACCATATTTTTGAGACCTAAAACTGATATAGACCAGCTGGTTGTTTATTCTATGCGTCATCATATAAAAGGAAATTAAGAATTGTCATACTTTATCATATGAGCAATATAGTTGAAGAATAGTTTGATATATCAGCCGGCTTTAGCGATATATTCTTTACATGCGGTTAGATTTTTTATCGGAATAGCCATTTTCGAGCTATTGGTAGCCTCCATAAAATGCATTTGAAAATTAACAAATTAACGATAGGAAAAATGAACGCATGAACGAGACAATCTACATACATTTTCAAAGAAATTGAGTTGAGCAGACTATTGAGCAATTTATGCTCTTTAATTGGATACAAAAATTTAATCTAGCATGTTTTTTTCTGCAAAGAAGTGTTTATTTCTCAATAAATACTACATTTTTAGCAATCTAAATTTTCTAAGGAATGAGCAATTATGATTTACAAATGAAGATCAGCTTTCAGAAGCTTAATTTTGTCCGAATAGCTATGATCTTCGCAATAAAATTTTGCATTTACACACAAATTTGGATTCAAGAGCACTCTTGAATATGCTTCAAAATAACACAAATTTAGAGTACATTTTTCGAACTTCAGCATAAGGAGTAAAGCAATGATGGAAACGAATGAAAAAACCTATGCGATTCACCAAAGAACTCTTGTGCGTAGTGAATTTTGCAACAACTTTTTATTATAAAATGTTCTCTGAGGCTTCCATTGACGTAAAACCTGACCTACGACTAACATATTTTTTCTATTCAATGGCTTTGTCCAAATACTCTGTGCGCACACAACTTGGTCATTGTTCTGATTCGGAAAGGAAAGAAAAGCCGAGGATTTTTTCTCTAGTTTCACACTATTTTCTAAGATTTCCTATCTTTCTGCACTCCTCATTTTCCTATGCTACTATTTTACACTTTTTTATTCTGCCTTTCTTCATTCTTCTTAAGGCTTTCCTTGGTGCTGAATCGATTCTAAGACCTTTTCTCTGGGCTCTATTATTTTTGAAATACTATTTCTCCTCTATCTATCCAAAAATGGAAATAGCTTTGGAAAAGAAGAATAATTTTTTCTCAATAAAATAAACCTTCTTTGCAGGTATATAATGGAGATAGATATAGGGATTGCTGAGAGATAATGGGTTTTGAAGAGAGTGGAAAGGAAAGAAAAATAAGAGAAGTGCGAGTGTTCATTTATATTTTTCATTCATTTTTTGAATAACTTTTTTCCTAAAATATATTTTCGAAAACGGTCAACGGATATCAATTCTAAGGTGGGAGAAATGTGAGAATATATGATTTAATCTATTTTTCATTTACGGGTATGTTCAATGCTACCTGTAAATGGAAAGCTGGTATTCTAGATGACCGATAAGTTCATTTTTTATCAATATCGATAGAGGAAATAATTGACAAGTGATTGTTGAGAAAATCTCGTTAATTTGAATGAAAAAACAAACAAAACGAAAGAAAGTAAAAAAGAATCGCTAAATGAACAAATGTCGTCAGCACGTGCATTCAAAAACTCAAAAGAAGGAAAAGAAAGAAACGAGCATATTTTATTTCGTTCCAATTTGTCGGTCATAGACAATAAAACCATATATTTCACATTTCTCCTATTCCTTAAAATTAATTTCCGTTGAACGTTTTCGAAAATATGTTTTGGAAAAAAGTTATTCCAAAAATTAATGGAAAAAATATAAATGAGCACTCTGTGCATGAGATGAAGCATGAATGAGCATAGGGAAAGTTGTTCCTGGCTGATGCAAAAACGAGCGAACAAAACATCAAAAATAAATGAACTTGCACGTCAGTTTGAGAAAGAACGATGCTAAAATAGGCGATTATTTTGGAAAATTGAAAATTTCGGAGGTTTAAAATTTTGATTTTTGATCAAGCAAATTACCGTGAAAACACAACAATTAATAGTCGAGAAGAAAACTGACACTATGTTGAAATATATTTCATAAAAGTGATCTTGATTTATAAGAATTAGATAATAACGCATTGAATGATAGAATATGTTTCAAGAAATTCATAACTATGATGAACTGCTATTGAATGTAATAATGATGATAAGTAAATTCTAGTCTAAACAAATTTAAGCAAAAAAATGTAAAAATTCGGAATTTCAGTACCGTGTCCCCGCGATTTGGTGGTTGAGAAGAAGCTCTCGCGCTCGGTGGTGGTTTCGTGGTCCCCGCCCGAGGAGTCGTTCGTGCCGATCAGCCAATACCACGTTTGCGTAGATGGGGCTGTTAGGGCCGTCGTGCCTGGGTCGTACAAGGTTCAATATTTAGATCGTTTCAAATCCTACATAATTTGAAATGAGCATTTTAGTATGGATTAAAATATTCGGATTTTAACGAAATTTTTCCTCTTTTGAGGTTTCTTGGAAATAATATAATGAATAACAATCTCTTCATATGTATTATTCTGGCAAACTCATCAAAAATATTTATTTAGAGAATTATATCTTGCAAATATTCTTAGATTTTATAGCAGATATGTTTCATCTAAAAATTCATATATTGAAAAGTCATATTGCTTCGGCTAAATTAAGTGAAAGTTCGTGTGTTGAAAAATATGGAGAAAAGGCGAAAGACACAAGAAATTGCGTATCACTCTTTCCATTGTCCTCTGCTGATCTTCTTTCTCTGCACTCTAACCCCTTCTTTGCGCGCATAGTCGTGACGCGCATTTCTCGCAACGGCACTCTTTAACGCACGAACTGTCACTTCATTTGACCGATACAATATTGTTATGTCCAAGAGTCATCAATGAATCAATAAAAATCAGAAACCTATTGAAATCTGATTTTATTATTTTAGTGCCGCGCTCTGGTAGAAGACGTCGATCTAGATCGATCTATAAACCTTTCGGTTCGAGCTGTGACCGAACAGGGACACTCTCCAGATGCGGCTTGTACAATTGCACTGGGGAATGGTTAGTGATACTTTAATTGTTATATGATTAAATGATGGTAGTTTCTTCAATAATTCGCGATATCTTACTATACAACTTCAAGATTTTCGATATATTGAAGATTTTTTTTTACATGCCCAAAAATCATGCCGTCATATGGAAAATGTACCATCACTATGGGCCTGTTCAGACTTAGTTGCAATGCAACTTGCAACTCACTCGAAATAACATGGGAAATGAAGAGAATACAAGAAATGATGCCTATATCATTTGCCTCCCCCTTGTCTTTTTATCTTTTCGTACTTCTCACTGAGATCCTCTCAAAAATGCGCAATTAAAGCTCGTTAGAATTCCTAATTTTGCCTCTAATATTCGCTTTTTCTCTCTACCTTTCCAAAATATTCGTCATCCCTCCTATTTTCCATAAAGCACGGTAACCGTTGCCTCTTCAAGAAAAAACCCCCATTATGCTTTTCTCTCCCTTTGCCTTGCACGCATTTTACACTCTTTATAAGGGGGTAAATGACGTAGTGACCATGCAATGAAATGGAAATAGTTTTTTATGGCTTCATCGTAATATGAACTTTAACATATACACAACGAGAAGTTTTTATATATATAAATAATATTTAGATGCCCAAGTAGCGCCCCAACAATTGCGAGTTTGGGCAGTGACGCCAGTGGCGGCGTGCGTCAGATGGTACCCCTCCAATTCGAACGCCGAGCACATCATTTCACTAAACGCCATCAAAGTCGGCGTCTGTCCGCCTACTGTATTTCAGGTTCGGCTTTTCAAAGTTATTTTTAATCACAGGAAAATTTAGTTTTTATATTTGCACTTTTTCATTATTCCTGATTTGCGTTTCAAAAGATCTCAAGTCGATAAGTTTCACAAGAATTTCGATAGCCAATGACCGATTGCTTGAGACAAAATAAACGATGCACAGATTCGAATATCCCAAGTGTGCATTGCGTAATTTCAAATGGTTGCCAAAGTTATTATTCGAATCGATGAAATGTCGTCTATTCGTTGCAAACAAAGCGCAAATTTCCATGCATCTAATTTTCTTCCTTTTTACATTGTCGTAAGTAATCGGTCATTGACAATATATAGGTATTATTTTATAAAGGCGAAAAATTATATTTATTTTCTCTCGATTTTTCGAAAACAAAGCTGATCTTCATGATTTTAGGATTTTAGCGAAATCCTTCTATTTTATTTTCCAGTAGGTGCCAATTATAGCCTTGCGCGAATGCTTTTGGGGCTGGATTTGATGTTCGGAAAGATTGGCCGAGCATTTTGGGTTTGAGATTTTTTATTGGTCTTTTCCTTTTATCTCTAATCTTTATTTTCTTCTCGTTCTCTTATTCTTGCCTCATCTATAATTTTTCTTTCTCTTTCATTCTCTTAACTTTGAAATATCTCGACCTTATATTTTTCTCACCCCCTCTCGCATAGATATCCCAAAGATGGTTAGTATCGATGAAGCTTCCTAACTCTTTCTCTCCTTGAATTTATTTATCCCTCATTTTACTTACATTTTTCTTTATCATTTCTCTCTTGAAGTAATTTATTATATCGTTTATTTGGATCTTTTACTTTCAATATCTAATAGCCTATGATTTTTCTTTGTCTCTCTCGTCTCTCCTTAATCTTCTCCATCTCTGTACGCATTATCTTCTAAGGAATTGAGATTGTTTTGCCCACTTACCTGAATCAATATGCTCTTTTTTCCAGGAAAAAATCGAATGAACATTATTTTTCTAACGAAAAAATAGTGAAACGGAAAAAGCGGGAGCAGATGTAAAGAAGTATAGAAACAAGGGCAGAGAGATGCCATTTTATCCGACTTTTAAGGCCCGAATTTCATATTTTATACCCAGGAACAAAACACGACTTTTCCAAGGGGCAGTTTTAACTTCGAACGACTTTTTCACGTCTGGAAATGAAAAAAACGCGTTTTAGTTTTCCAGCGATTATGAAGCTTCTATTATTTTCTGAAATTAACGTGAAATAATAGTCATTCGAGGAATTTTAAGATAACTATTCTTCTCTGAGTCTTTGTTATTTCGAACTTCGCTATTTTATAATTTTTCTAATCTTTAACTAGAACATTTCCTGAATATTTCATATTCTGACAGAAACCTCGAATTCTAATTTTCCTTCTATTGCTAAAATTTAATCCTTTTCTATATCCGAACTTTAGTATCAGAACATTTTCCAAAAGAAAGGGCTCGTTTCTAGCCCTGAAAGACCATCAAAAGTGGGGGAGTCGGCTCCAAAAATCCATAGGACGTCCGCTCTTTCGCCGCAATACCAATGGGCTAATTCAATTGACGAGCGGGTGTTTTACGAGGTGTAACTTCGACTAATGACGTTGAGAGAAATTTTCTAATTGTAAAGAATATCGTACTTTCATTAACAATGCCATCATCTAGAGATAATTACATATTGGTTAGCTGGAGCTTATTCATTTACTTCATAAAGATCAGGTTGTTCTATATGAAAAGCTATTTTAAACTCCCTTTGAATTTTAATATTTACTTGAAACATACACTAAGTCTACATACTTTTGCACGTCAGAATTACCTATTTGCTCAACATCTTTCTTCAATTTTGACACGACTTCTAAAAATACTCATATCTAACGATGTATTTTCCTAAAATAAAGGATTAGAAACCCTTTCTGAAAATGGAGAAGAATTTTTATTTCAATCTCTAATCCGAACACTCTCAGTATATATTCATAGGCATGTCCACAAGATTTTCGAGAGATAACGAAAAATTGCCTTTCTAATGATAAGAATGGGAAAAGAATACTGGCTGGAATATTTTCCTCAAGATTTTTCGCCGCAAAGATAATAAGTTCGCTTGAATAGACGAGGGGCTACCCTCTGCAAAAATAAAGGCTTTCGTCAGAGGCTGCCTCGGAGAAATATTTAGAAACTTACTTGGTACACCCCACTTTAGTTTCCATTTCTCCGCAATTTCATCGAAAAATCGCGAATTTTCTGAAATCCAAGCTCTATTTTACAATTCAAATTCTGAAATTTCGTATTTATGGAGTGTAAATCAAAATTTTGATGTTTCGGGTGGTAATTTATGGGCTGATGAAGACATATTTCATAACGCTGGCGTTCAAATTTGAGGTTTACTCAAGATTTTACTTTTCTGCATCTTTTTCCTCTCAAATCTCTATGCTCTTTAGCGTCTATCATATTTCTTGTTATGGGTATGTTCAGTTTTTGAGGTGGGAGCGCTCTAGAACCCTATTCCTTCAGGGTAGTCATTTCTGAGTGCTTCCTTATACTCGGGTTTCAGAGATGTTCTCTATCCCCCACATCTTGAATATGAATATTTCACCTTCAAATAATCTTTAGCCATTTGATAATCCTTAGATTTCTGATTCATTTCATTTTAGCCTAATTTCTCTATGAATCATGATTTTGAGTTTTTCTTTGATTTTTTGTAAGTGAACAGAATATGTCGTATCTATCACTGCTAGCATATGAATTATTTAAATGATATTTTTGAAACACACCTTAAAATTCGGAATATCTTTCCTCTTAGAAATTCTAATTTGAAAATGTTCAGGTCCAACTGCAAGGCCTCTGCCCGTCGACGATCTACCGAGTGTCGGTGCGAACGAAGCATCCCAAAGCCGTTTTGGAACAGCGGCCTGTCGAACGGTGTCTCGATTTCAAGACATTGCCAAAAAGTAAGTCTATTTTCATTATTTATTAACTAATTTAAAATATTATAGTTTTTCTTTTTAATTTGGTCGTAATTTTTCATAATGTAACGCGCGATATCATCATTTTTCTATTGCCTTTCGTTTTAGTTATTTTATTTTGTAGGTTTCAAAATCTCCTAAATGTAATTGAAATTTTATTAAAGCGATTGTCCAGCTTACCATCCCAAATTTTCACGAAGTAGTTTAAAATTCGCAGGGAAAAATCTACGTATAAACCTTAAGTTTTACAATAAGGTCATATTGAATCAAAATCAAGTCCGCTTTATCCTATGCTTATTCACCACACATGCACTCTTTCATTCTTTTATGTGTTTTTTATTATTTTCTTTTCCCTCTCTTCTTATTCTAATTAGTGGTTGTGTCTCTCGCTCGACTGCACCCTTTACGTAGTAGGCCCGCGGGCTCTAACTTTACTTTTCCTCCGTCTCGCATCCTATCTAAATTATGCAAACGATAGATGTATTTTTCTTGAAATTTTCGCTTTTAAAGTTCAGAAAATTGCATTTTCTCTATTAACATTAAATATTCCTCTAGCGCGTATTCATTTTACAGTCTTTTCTTGTGAAAAATATATGTTTAGTTTTCATTTAGAACGGTGCTTTATTTTAAAAATTAGCTGAGTACCTATTAACAGGAATTAGTTAAAACATTTAAATTTATGAAACAATTTCGAAACCTATTTGTACGCGAACGTATGCAGAAAAGTGTTTGTGGATATGAGGATGAGAGGGAATTTGAGAAGATTTGATACAAGATTATGAGAGAATGAGCTGGTTTTTGTATATTTGTGGATGTTTAGCAGGTTCACGCCTGTCGAATGAAGAAGTTCGACACACGTGTTTCAATTCTTATAGTTTATTTGTAATTGCCTGTCAGAACTTTCATAAGCTTTGGGTTTTGGTTTGGAGGAAAGTAAGAAGTTAGACCGGTTGGTTGAAGATGAAGTTTGGTAATTCGGTTTGGAAGTGGGTGAGATCAAGTTGATTATTCGAATTGAATGATTACTTGATGTATGCTAATTTGGGTTAGATCATTCAGATCAAAGGGATGACGTATTCAAATTTCATCTGTCAAGAATGAGAGGTAAGATAGATTGATGGAGAATGGGGGTTTAATCTTCTCTATATTTATATATTTTATTTTTGCCACAAAATATTAGCGACTCATTAATTTGCTCTTCTTTTCCTTAGAATCTTGTGATTTCTCCAATTATTTTCATTAGCTCACTTAGTACGTAGCTCGTGGAAAATGCGCCTAAACGCTTCCCGGAAATTTCGACGCGATTATAAGATAATTACTCCTTTTTCCTAACTTAAATTTTTTAAAGATATTGATTTTTCTTATTTGAAATTTTGAATCAAAATGACGGGTACTCATTCAAAAAAACTAAAAAATTACGAATTTTCTGAGTCCAGGTGCAATTTCACTTTTTTCATGCAAAAAATGACATCATTTTAGCAACGTTTTAGTCACTTTGCTAACTAACGAGAGAATTACTTTTGGTATAATTTTACCGCAAAACATCTCGAGTCGAATACGCAATTTCGCGTCGTTCGCCGCGTTTTTGTTTACTTTTCACGAACCTATTTTTGCTAACGCGGATGACGCTCAATTTGGGTATTAGGTTAATGGGCAAATGGAATATTTTTGCCCGCCTCAAGTAAACATCTATTTTCCTGGACCCATTGTTCTAATTTTAAGAATTTGATCTTACGACTTCTTCTTTTTGTAAATTTTGGAGTATTCAGATTTAAACTACAGTAAAATTAGGAAAAGAATTTCTGAGATTGAAAATGCATCTTTGAACTTATCAGCTCATGAAAATTCAACAAAATCTACTGTTTCATAGTAACCTGCCTAAAATTATGTTCATTTTGAATAGATCCATCGATATTCCGATCCTCTTTCACCATCTATCTTTCAATGCACAACGAGACATTTTCTGCATTTCAAATTCACTTCTGCGCAATTTTAGCCATTCCTTTTGATTTTTCGATCTGAGAATTTTGTTTTAAAAGTTCTATTCTAATGACGAGACATAGACTCCTAAAAATGTCTGGAACATATATTTTTAGTCGAATATTTTTGGCAAAAATTCTGAATGGGGTTAACGTCGCGCCTAATTTTGATTGCAGAGGACGTAAATTCCGTCTCCTTTTGTGGGGAGGGTTTTACACTTTTCATGGGCACTTTTTCGCAATTTTTTGCCTCTGAAAAGGGCTGATTTTGAATGCATTGACTGTGAGAAAACGTGTGCGCAAAACGCCTAGGCTGTACTGAATTTTAGGGACCAAATTCGGATTTTTAAAATGTAAAATTGTAGTTTTTTGCAAATAATTTTTCCATTTCAAAAATAATCTTTCATTAGTTTGTTTATTTCGGGAAACTACTTTATTTTACATTATTTAAAGTATGAGATCTTCATTACACGATAGATATCATTATGTGGAAAACTTCCATACCACTAAACATTTTTTTAAACATTACATTCAAGTTAGAAATTTCCCCAGACTGACTTCTTTCTGTTATTCAAATCGTATTTTAAAAAATATATTTTTTGATAATCGAATGAGCTTATCTTGAGGAGATAATTCCCATATGATTTTGGAGAAATAACGGATTAGTAAAACTCGAAATTTTGACGTAAAAAGTGCGATTACGCATGGGGTAAAAAGCGCCAAGCGTGATGATTCTTTGCATTAGATTAATCCCTAAATTGACTAGCCCACACAAATCCGAGCGGTGTCTGGATATCCAGAATTTTTCCCGAATTTAATCTCAGACTAGATCTGGTTTTTCAAGAGGTGGAAAATTTTATCATCATTATTATGATTTTAAGCTCATCTACATGATGCTAATTTGTACCTATCTTAAGTGACTAGTTTACAAAATTTATTCATAACGCAAAATGTTCGATGGAACGTCTTCAAATCTAATGGCTCCTGATACCATTTCATCGAAACATTTCTAAAACCCCTTTTATTGGATCCATAAAATTTCATGGAATTTTTCTTGCGAAATTTCTAAAGAACCCGTTTCGTATCTAAATTTACGAAATCCCTGGCCACTGATTTTTTCTGTATTTCCCTTTCTGTGAAAACGAAACCTTTATCCTTTTCTCGATTCTTTTTTTTTCTTATGAATATTTCTGTGTAAGTTGAGAGTGCTTTGAGCGCATTGCTAAGGGGCTTTTGTTAGCGAACCAGAAAAAGTCCACTTCTGCATGGCTAAGGATAGTCGGTGGAAAAACAACTCGGATATTTATGACTCCCACGACAAGTGATTTTTGTACCTATTTATTGGAAGTAAGAGATACCCAATAAGAATATTTTTCTCTAGATGATTATGAAATTTCTCTCATCTTATGCTTAATGATAGCTTATGAAACCCGATTTGAGTATATTTCATAACTTTTTTCTTGGGGGAAAATGGCTTTTCTTCTTTTATTGAGTACACACGCACCGACTTCTTCAATTTTTCGGTTTCTATGGAAAGACGAAACGCCCGAAAATTTTCGGTTAGCACCCAATAGATTCTTCGAGAGGCTAACATTAAAAAAAAACTCTGTTCATCTGAAGAACAAAATTCAACAATTGAAATGAATAGGTTCAAGTTTCAACAGTCTATTAGATTTTTTCATTATAAATGTTGAAATTACTGATATAATCAGGTTTTTATCGTAATTATTTTCTCTGGTATATCTTAAATACGAAAAAAATATTTCTGACAATATTGTCAATGGCCGATTACTTGAGACGGAGGAAATGAGACGTAATTTTGACGCACAGGAATTAGCACGCCGTTTGCAGCAGATTTTACTCTGTTAATCATATTCAATAAATGAGTCAGACAACTATTTGTAAATACGCAATGCACACTTTGCATATTCGAATTTGTGCATTATTTACTTCGTCTCAAGTAATCGGTCATTGGCAATATAATATCGGAAAATTTTACTGCACCTGCATAATAACTCGGCTAAAATTGGAATTTCCCACACAATTGGTCGAAAATCGAATTTTGTATTCATGCCGGGATTGCAGCAAATGTATGCGTGTTTCTTACATGTCTTTTGTGAAAAATAAAGATCTCTAAATTTTGTCATTACCGCCTGAAATATCTAGATTTTTAAATTTTGCAGAAATCTCGGCAAGTTTTATTTAGATCTATTGAAACTTTAATCCTTTCATTACTCTTGTTTCAATCTCCATTTTAGATTACGGTATTTTTAAATTAGCTGAAAATTTATTTCGAAATATAAAGTCACATATTTTCACCTAACCTAAACTACACTCTAATTACCAACTTTTGTGTTGGCTTTTTCGCTCGAATTTCATATTAATAATGAGTTTGTTTTTCTTTCTTCTTCCTCTGAATCTTTCATATACTATTTTCTCTTTTCAGCTTCTTTTTCTCTCATTTTCAATGCTATTTGTACTCCTTTGAAACTCTCTTTAACTCTAACATTTTGCATTGTTTGGTGTTGAAGCTTGTTGCCAAGGCAGACGGACCTCAAATTCCTCGGCTTTAGGACAAACTTATTTTCCCTTTCGTCTCTCAATTTTTCGCAATATTTTCATTGTTTTTCTCTATTTAATAATGCTATTTCCCATGCTTTGTCTAATCTGAATTATTTATTCCGTTATCTGTCATCTTCCACCGTGTATCTGATGGTGCATTTTTAATAGCGCCGTCAGTTTTTCTTGGGGCCTTTTTCTTTAATTCCATATGTTTTAGCAGATGAAAATTGGTATTCGGAAAAGATATCTTTATTTTTAACCTCAAATTTTAGCGATTTAATTAAATGATAATGAATATTATATAAAAACCATCTCTAAGGTAACATTTTAACTTAAATCGATGTTCGTTTATATTTTTATCTTTCAAAACCTCAATAGATTTAGATTCTTATATTCTCCAATGGGCTTTATTATTTCGCTTCTGGAATTTCTCCATCCTTTCTTTTTTCCTGCTTCCACTCATATTTCATGCGCCAAGCTTCCCCCGCTTCGCGCTATGCTTATTAGTGCGCGTAATCATAATCCTACACATGGAAATTTACGACCATCTTTCTTTTACGTTCGATTTATTAGTTATTAAATAAACCATGTGATATAATTGCACTTTCAGGCTAATTAATGAAACTATAGTACGGCAATACAACGAAGCAATACGTTCGTTAAAAAGTTGTACGAATAATAGTGGATAAAATTCACTATTATTTCCATTAGCTTCTATTGTACTACCTTTATTAATGAACGTATTACTTGATCGTACAACTATACTAATTTCATTCATTTCTAATTTTACACGAGATTTATTAGTAATAAAATCCCGTGCCATGATTGCAATATTCCAATATACTAATTTCAGTCGGACTCCCAGATCCACCCACTGGAGTGCAAGTCGAACTTGGACCGCAACCAGGCACTTTGCTAGTCTCTTGGCAGTCCGTCACCAATCAACCTAAGCCACCGAGCAGGTTCGATGTTTAATTATTAATCATTATTTTGATTTAATTGAGCAAATATTTCCTAATTATAAATCAACATGGCGTTAAATGTTCATCATTTGACAATACATTGAAATCCATCTGAACTATATTCTGAAACTACAATTCAATTTCAGAGCCGCCGTCCACTCGTATTTGATATACGCGGACGGTAAGAATATCGCGCAGGTTCCTAACGCGACAGGTAATTCCTTCTTTAAAACTTCGATCTCATCCTTGGAACAACTCTTTGACGAACGGTCGTACTCTCTTTTCCACTTTCCACTTTTCTTATCCTCACTCTCTTCTGCATTTTTAACTAGAGTCCGTAACAGTAATCAAATAGTGACTTATTATTCCCTGAATTTAGCTGATCACGCCCTCCTTCGGTTAGCGGATCTCTCGGACGACCCGCCGATCTTCATCACCGTTCGAACGCGAACGCGGGAAGGCTCTGTGTCAGCGGACTCGAACGTCGCCCGCGTGCCCCGAGGCTCGTACCAGTCACAGTCGGGCAGCACATCGACTGCAGCAGCTCTGATCGACCCAGCTACAGGCCAGATCCTGCATCAACAGCAACAGTCCCTGCCTCTATTCGATATGACCTCCTCCTATCCGTCATACGCCAATCACGCCACTTACTCTCAACTGCCTAACGCTTTCAACGCTCAAGTCAGTTTATTTTTGGCTATTTATCAATTTATGGCGAACTGTTAATTCGTTACTTCGTAACCTACAAAGTAGTACGAGGAAAGATCCATTCCTACCTCGGTCTATGGCCTTAAATATGGGTAAAGAAATAACGAATTATCCAAAAGTCTCAATTTATAAACTATCATGATATCATGACATGAGATATAAATGAAATAAAAACGGATATTATTTTCATATTGTACTGTATGTCATAATGTTCGAGGTTTAGAAGTTTTTCTATGTTTTTAATATTGGTTACCAACAAACGTCTCTTCTAAGTTTGTATTCATAGTTATTTGAAACTTGCATTTTTAAATCTTACTATTCTCAATGGATAGATTATTGTTTTTCATGAGTCTTATTAATTAAAACTATCAAAAAGTCTGTTAATTATGAGAAAAAATCTGAATTTCAGACGGGTCCCTTATCAGGTCCCCTTCCTTCTGCACCATATACTGCACCTCCAGCCCTGATCGGAGCGACAGGCGCCCCTCTGCTGTCTGCAACGTTCCAACAGCCCGCCCCAATCACTGCCTACACTGCCAACGTGCTCCAGCCGCAATCCACTACGGTCGCGCCCTACGGCCAATTCGACCGAACCGCTGCTGCTGCGGCCGCCGCCGCAGCGCAAAATCAGGCAGCAGTCCTCTCCGCTCAAGCTGCTGCACTTCAGCAACAGGTTGGAATTCCTATACCTTAAAAATTAAATCACACATTTTATGACTTTTACGTTGCTCTAAGGTGATTCCGAAAAATGTTTTGAGCAATTCATAAATCCGAATAACTTTTCTTGAAGGACACACTTGTTCTGTTATGTGGGCTAAAGAAGAACCAAATACTAGAATGTGGAAAATGAACGAGATTTGTGAATTTTTGAAACCAATTATACCATTTTCAGCAACAACACTTGCTTCTGCAACAAGCGTCATTGCCTGGCGTAAATCAATCGACATTACAAGGCACACTTTCGAAGGTACTATAACTATTTCCATAAAATAGAAGAATAAAATGGTGCAATTTGCTGTGATATAATATTACTAGCATTACTTAATTTCTAAATTTATCTAAATGATGCAATAGCTAAATTGTCGCAATTTTCATTGATCAGTTAATGAGTCACAATTTAACATGCGCATAAACAAGTTTGTTTTCGTCAAGAAGAAATAGGCTCAAATTGCGAAAAACTCGCTTTTCCTCACTAATTTCTCCAGAGTTAATTGGCCAAATGTGAGGGCGGAGCGTCGGTTTTCTTGCATTAACGATGAATTTAATTTACGATACTCTAAGGGATTTTTTCGAGATCTTATTTTTAAGAGTTTTCAATTGATGCACCTAATGTTTCTATAACTTATAACTTAATTTACTCTGCTCTAAATCTAATCACCATGCTCTTATCATATCTACTTGTTGAGATTAAAAAATGTTCCATAAAATAATATATTGAATTTAAACGTAAAATTTAGTGGAAAACTCCATCAATGCTAAGTCAGTACTATACATTTCATCCGCGGCTGTTGAGAGCTGAGCCGTCAGGAGTCGAAGACACAAGACCATCGGTTTTAGAAATGGAAAATAAGTGAGTTTTTTTAGATGATATCGAAATGTTGTGCGGTAAAATTTCGAAAGCATTTCTCTCTGAAACTAAACTTATCTTTATGATGTATTTCTAATATCAGCAAGGGAGATCTTTTATATCATCATTGAGAAAAAAAATACTCGGAAGTAGATGAATTTTGAAACCTAAAGGTACTCCATTCTTGAGAAATCAAGAAATATCAGAGATCCTGAACGTTTTTCAAATCAATATGAGTGTATCGCCTAGCAAATAGCGAATAATTCATATGTTGCTTAGAGCGTAAAACTCATATGATCGAATGAATATGCTATCCGGTTTTTATCTTCCATTCTAAGTCATAAGCTGAGAAATTTCTTAAGAATATTGAGCAGTAATATATCTCAGACAGTTTCCCATACTCTCTCGAAGTATTGAGTTAGAGAGTATTTTCGAAATCTTTTCTTTCTTTTAAGTTTGAAAAGGCTTTTCCGTAATTGCTCATTCTCATTAAGCTGACTTGGCGTATTCAAGAAATTCAGAAAAGTTCCTTCCTTTGAAAAAGCGCTCTTTATTTCTTTTGAAACATTTCTCAAGCGCGCAGAAACAAAGTGCGCATATTCACTAAAAGTCTGCTGAACCTGGGATTTCTATTGATTTTTGAAAAATTTTCTAAAATGTACCTAAAGCGATCTGAGTATTATCACCTAGCCTATTTAAGTCCTAGGGCATATTCAAGCTCATTGGATGAAGCCAGTTGGAGGAATAAATAGTAAAGAAAAGAATTTGCTGATATGTTTCAAAAAATTTAGATAAATTGAACAATTTCAATATATTTATTCCTGTTAGATAATCCGAAACAATTAATGATGATTCAAATCATTCTTAAGATAGATAGTTTATATTTAGATATATTTAGTTAATAAGTCCGTCTAAATTTTACTGTCATTATGAAGACATTTTATTTGATTATTTCGAAAAAAAAAAACTAGATTAATTTCTAGCTACCTCCTCCGACATCGTCAAGCGGAATGGGCGAGTCAGTCCGATGCCCAGGCTCGAATTGACCGCTACGCGATGGCGACGCATAGGGCGGGCAGTGCGGATGGACGGTTGCCGAATAGACACAGGCTCGTCCCTCCACGGCTGGCTCGAGTCAAGTCCGAGTCGGGATTTGGAACGAGAAGTGAACCTGACCTAAGACCGCCAACATTAGACGACGATTGCCGGTGGTAAGCAATTTGAAAATATATTTTAAATTATTATTAAGAAGTAGAAAACTTATTTGAATGTAACTATTTAATGATCTAACTATATAATACTATGGACTATTGAAGTATTTTCTCACACCTTCACTTTCCTTCTCCATCTTTAAATATAAAGTCCATGATATAATATCATCCGAAAATGATGATACATTTTTAATTTGGTTTTTAGGTTCGTTGCATTGTTTGACTACGATCATCACATGTCCCCGAATGCGAACGCTGAGAACGAAGAGCTGTCGTTCCGCAAGCACCAACTCATCAAGGTCTACGGAGAAGTCGATCCGGACGGATTCTATCATGGGCAAATCGGAAATCGGCACGGACTCGTGCCTTCGAATATGGTAGGATTCAAGAATAATTATACTGCCGTTGAAAGAGAATGGTGAAGTATACCTTAGAATCGCTTTTTAGTTTTATTTTTACATACTGCTTTGTATGTGGTTTCATCATTATCGTCGCATTAAAAGGGAAAACTATTGAAATTGGATGAAGGGAGCTAGATTTTCAAAATACTACTTATATAAATTGAGGTAATCGAAATCGCGAAGGACGACTTGTTGCCTAGTCGAGCGCCGACGACTGTGGCGAGTGCAGCTGAACCCGCGTTGAGGAGGATGCGATGGGGATCGTTGAAGTCGAGAAGTTACGATCATGCGGGCGATAGGAGGGCTCACGATAGGCCGGTTCACTCGTACTATGCATCGTTAGATAGAAGGGATGGTCCCGCACCGCGATCGGATCGGTCCGACCCTCGATTAGATCGATACAGATATAGGCAGAATGGTGGCGGCAAGGAATTAGATTACAATTATAGGTTAGCTCGACTTTATCATTGATTTTTATAGCTACACTTATTATCAATTCAACCCAATTTCAATCAAATCTTCATATTTTATGATCACACATCGGAGAAGTATCAATAGTTAATATACTTGAGAATCTATAAGAACTATTTAAAACATAATTGTTCAAAAGATTTGTCTTATTTCAGACGAGATTACGATGATCGATATGGTGGTCCGAGGCCTAGAGACGACTATGGCCCAAGAGAGCGAGATTACAGGGATGAAGAAGAATACAGGGAATTAAAATATGCTAGGTAAAGAATATATTTTTAAACTCATAAGCTTTTATATCCTACACATAAGTTTCTATTTCGTTTTCAAACGATATGAGCTCGAAAAATGTATAAAATGAAATATTCGAATTTTTATAATTCTAATAATTTGAGGGAACGAGGATACGACCGAGATCGAGATTATTATGACGAGCCCAGACGAAAGCACGATTCCGGGCATGGCGCATCGTCCGCTCAAGGCCCGTCGACATCAGGAACCGGACCCTACGATAGGGATTACAGGGGGAATCAGCCGCCTAGGTATGGCACATTTTGATATCTTTATTGCTATTCATAGGGGAATCAACCTGAAATATCAATTGTAAGAACATGTTCTTTTCTATGAATTTTCGATATTGGTAATATTTATAGAAATAATAAGTTAAAAAATAATTAAGTTTTATAGGAAAAAACAACTTATTCTTATGATACTTCCTCAAATATGATTGTTTTACGCAGTCATTAAATTTCAGGGAAGATTGGTTAATAATATCCATTTTCAGGCGAGGCGATATAATCCCTGGTCGAGAGATTCGACACCCGCTAGATGACGGCTACGACATGGGATACGGTGCTGGATCGGTATCGGGAAGCAGTCGGTACGACCACCAACAGCCAGGGCCGTCCGGAATGGGACCAGGTAGGGTTCAAAACTTTCTACAAACTCACTGAAGATCAATCTTTTGATAAACTTTGCACGGCTATAATAATGCAAAGTAGTAACTCTGGTTTTGACATTAAGTATGTTTCAAATGATTTAAAATGTAAGATTTCCAATAATTTCACATTATATGATGTTCAGTTTTCCGCTAGTAAATTCCAAAGAATATAACAAATTTATATTTAATGATAATAAAGTGAAATTACTTTTCAGGACCCCAACCAACCAACCAAATGGTATCCCAAATGAACCATCAAATGGGCGGGATGCAAATTGGGGGACCATCCCAACAGTCAATGCAAATGGGGCAAATGGGACAGCAGCAATTGAACACACCGATGATGGGACAGGTCGGTTTCAGAGATTTGGTAACTTAACGATAATTCAGGAAAAAATCGATTCATAGCATCCAAATACCCCAAAAAAAGAATTGAAATTTTTACATCGAAATTTGCCATTCTGAATATATTACAAATGTTTGACCTTATTTTTTCAGCAAGGCCAAATGATAGGCCAACAATCGATGATGCAGCCCGGTGGAATGCAAACGATTCAAGGCATGCCTGGACCGACCACCAGTCAACAAGTCAACATGATACCTTCGCTATTGAATGAGTCCAGGTAAGCAGCACTTTGTTTTCTCTAAGAAAATACGGTTTCGAGCTATGCCAGTTATTAGTTGTTTTCCGCATTTACGGTGTGACTTCATTATGGCAATCTAAAAGTCATAACTTTGGATAAGATTATAGAAATTCCGAGATGCGTTTCACGAAAACAAGTGCATTAATGAACAGTTTTAGCTTAAACCTATTATATCGTCAAGTTTATGCAATTTTTATATACGAATATCAACTGAATCTATGTAAATTCCAGTCTGAACGGCATGCAACAGCGCAAAATGGTCGCCAAATTCGACTACGACTCACGACAACTCAGTCCGAACGTCGATGCGGAACAGGTTGAACTATCGTTCCGCCAGGGCGAAATCATCACGGTGTTCGGTGAGATGGACGAAGACGGCTTCTACATGGGCGAGTTGAATGGACAACGGGGACTAGTACCTTCAAACTTCTTGCAGGTGATTTTCATAGAATCATAATTTTAGGTGGGAATTTGTAAATGGCGCGTAACGTGAAATGACGCAACGTTTTTTTTAGTATTTGACGAAATGTTTCCTCTTTCTGCACAAATTCTGTCAATTTCTATTGTGTTTCGTCATCTCGTGTTACGCCATTACGTCATTTATAAGTTGCTGTTTTAGTTTTATCCTAAAAACGGTTAAATTATAACCAATAAATCATCCGGTTATAAAATATTCAATATTTGAAGATAAGCTTATAGGGAAATTCTTCCTTATGTATATTGAATGAAATTACGCCATCATGAAACGAAAGCGATGATAAAATACAAGTCGCTTGAAAAAATGAATAATGTATTTTTTCAGTCCTCACCACTAACGTCCCTGGCGCCGTCCCAACCGACTGAGCCGTTGCGGAAAGGCGTCGCATTTTCCGACAACCAGATGATGACGCCAGCGGGTGGCGTCAAACGCGCTCCACCGGTACGCCAGGTCTGTTCGTCGTTCGCCAATACTAACACGCAAATGTGGTATTTGGAAATATCGCAAAGTCTAACTTAAAAAAACTGAAAACTCTTAATATTTTCTTTCCAAGTATACGCAGGTATTAACATTGCGATATTTTCAAATTATCCACCAATGCCTGATATCAGAGAGTAAATGGAATTTTGAATCTAGATTCAGAAAAAATACTTAGAAAGCAAGAATAGTTACTTAGATAACAAGTTATAATAGGCATGAAATAGTCATCACTTTTTTCGATGAAATATATGAAATGAGTGAAAATTGTTAAATTCTGAAAATATAAATTCCATTTTATTTTCTAATGCTTATTAGTGGTTCGTAGATTGTGATTGTGCATTTTTTCAATTATTATTTAATTTACTCTTCGATCGAGATTATGTTCATCAAGATTTCGATTAATTTATCCGATTACGAGGCTTAAATAACTTATATACAGCATATCTAACGCTTTTCACAGATTTAGATTCTAAAAATATGAAATTAAAAAAAAGATTTATTCAAAAAAACAAAATGTTCAGACCTCCCAAACCCAATCGTCAGGTTCTATGAGCGTAGCTGCGGCGGCAACCGCTATGTCTGCAGTCGCGAAGGTTGCGAGTGGACCCAAGAAATCTTTAGCTGGTAACATTTTAATGAACTATTCTTAAAAGCTATATTTTATAGTATTGATTTCGAAATATTTTGTTTATGCTAATTTGTAAATTTAGGTCAACAAGCAGGCGCGGGTGCCTCAAAACCCCTAGCGAAAAAGGCGTCAGACGTCGGTAAAAACGCCACCCCAAATGCGCGAAAAACCAGTACCGCCGTCAAGAAGTCCGACTCGAATGTCAAGGTTTGAATTTTAGAATTATTTTTGTTAATTATATGCATTGCAAACTAAGAAGAAGGTTAGAATAATGCAAAATTTTGCTGAATTAGATATTTTCTGAATTTTGTTTCTTTTAGAACTTTTGAATTACCAATTGTTCAACGAAAAATAAGTTAATGAAAATTTCACGTAATCGTGAATGTTTCTAGAACATAATTTTATATAGTTTTTTGCTAAATTCATATGAGATACAAAGCCTTCAATTTTATTATTTCAGAAAAAGTAATCGTCCATGATCTATACAATGATTATTCTCTCGTCATCAAAATCCCCGTGGCCTCAAGAAATTGCCCTCAAATTTACGTCCCTTCAAAAATTCTCACCTAAGAGCCTAAGTCATCAAATATGTTTTCTTTTCCAAAACTGTTCCAGAAAATTTCTCTTGAAAATCTAAAAGTGTTCTAGAACAGTTTTGATCAATAACTACTTTAAAATTAGAGAAGCCAGTTAGGAAAATCTTGCATCTATAACCCATTTTTCTTGTTCAAAATAGGTATCAAATTTTATTTTTTTTTAATCTCAACCTTTATAAGCCTAACTGAAAGTTTGTGAAACGATCAAAATTTTGTGAAGAAAAATATCCGAAATTCGGGGCCATGTTCCCGAAGATAAGATCAAATTCTAGCATTTTTGATAAAGAAAATCGCAATTATTAGAATTTTAAATTTGTTTATTTATTAAGTTTTCCTCTATTTATGAAAATATTTATTTTTGTATCAAAAATTCATAGAAGCTTCGAGAGTTTTTATGAGCAATTCTTATTTTAAGAAAAAATATTTATGATCTTCAAATATTTTCTCTTGGTACGAAATTTCATTTAAGTTGTCGTCATTTAGTCATGATTGGTTTTGCGAATTTATTGCCAAAATTGCAAATTTTTAGAAATTCGTTTAAAAATTCTCTTATCACTGATTTGATCTCTCTGAAAATGTCTATCATTCCTGAGAAATGATCTCAATTTTCCACTTTTATCTCATTTATGCATTTTCCGAATTTGTTTTGACATAAATTATGAATTGATTTACGATAAAATAAATTTTATCAATAAAGGTGAAATTTAATTTCAGATTCCAATTTTTGGAATCGTTTAGAATATCGAAATCTATTGACACTCTACCATGTTCATTAACGAAAGAAGACAGCGGTGCGACTATGTTCTAAATGTTACAGAATTATTCATACCCACGAATAAGGGATGGAATATGCACCAAATAGTTCATTTCGAAAATTGGATCGAAATGGGTCTAAAATCGATACGGTATAGTACTTTAGTCACGCCCACTGACAACTTGCAATCATTATGCAAAGAAAAACTCTTAGTTAATGGGTATGAGTAGAGAGGCCAAGTAGTTTTTCAAAATACGTTGAATTGGGTAAATTTGATATCAGTCTGATGGTTGAGGTCGTAAATAACTAAAAACTTTTTAGATTTTCAAAAACGGTTCATCCTATCAAAGGTTATGCTACTAGAGTTTCGACGTCGTTCATGCCTTCAGAAGGTCTTTTTCGGAAAACCAACGACGCCATCATTTCGGGCGTATTTTATTACCCTAATTGGTGTCTTGGTTTCATCAAATTACCAACTAATTAACGAGATAATTAACGATAATTGAAACGGCGGAAAATTTCATGCGTTCTTTCTCTCCCTCGAAAGGGGAGGACTTGACCTCTCTAAGTATATCTATCAATATTTATTAACATATTAGCATATACATATATAATATAATATAAGCTCGAAATGTTTGAGTTTTGAAATGACAACTTTTAAAAAGATTTACATTAATGCTAGCCATTAAATAAAAAAAACAACAACAACAATAGAATTTCAACAGATAAACTTAAGCGTATATTGCATACCTCATCAGTGATAACTATAATTTAAGAATTGCACTTTCATTCATGAAGGGAAGTGAGGGATAACGAGTTTCGCCATACTTAACAATAAATCAACTCCGGCCGGAAGGGATACCTCAAATTAAATATTTTAATTTGAACGTCCAAAATAATATGTCTAACTTGGTTTCAAATAGACAATTTATAAATGACGTAACGCTTTCTTGTATTTAACGAAACGTAAAGATGACGAAACGCAACAGAAATTGATGTGAACGTGGAGTAGTGACACGTACCCACTTGAAAATAGTATAGGATAGCGGTAGGGAAGAGTCTGGTAGGCAGGGCTACCAACAGATAAGATATTTGACAAGTAAGGTAAGGTACAGGTGCGAATTTCGGTACCTGTTGGCAGCCCTACTGGTAGAGCTTATTTTCTCACACTCCCGCACTATTCCATCAGATGGGGCTATGTGCTACATCCTTTTACCATCAATTCCTATTGTGCTTCGTTATGTTTCGTTTCGTCATTTCGAATTACGTTACTGCGTCAAATACAAGTTGCTTTCAAATATTTCTACCGAATATTTTTAAAGGTAAACCGTTTAAACCTACCAATTCATTAAGGCTAGATTCACCGGTAAAATCGCTGACGGTTTTTCGCAAATATGTAAAGACCTAATAATTCAAATATTTTTAAATATAAAATATGAAATATTTAGACCTTCGCAAATAGGTACTGTATACCGACCTCCCTCATATTTGAATGACATGAGGCTAACATATCATTAACAATTAGCCTTCCATTATTTGTTAATGGAGCATAAATTCCCTTTCTTTGAGTGATAAAGATACTCTCGATTTTTTGCTGACGGAAGCGACCCTGAAAATTAGAGTATTTAATAATTAAAGAGCTGTTTTTAAATAGGAGATTTAGATCCTATATTGTATTTAATGATATTAAAGATCAAATTACCTTGTGAATAACAATAACACATTGCCCAACCCTTAATTCATCAGCGTAGACGGGCCCTTCCGGGGTGAAATCGATATATTCTTCGTAATAATCTTAAAATCATTATTTCTTATTATTATTTAAATTTAATTTTTAAATAAGTACCTTCACACTCATTCATGTACATTAAATGTTTGTCGGTCAGTCTTAGCGCTTTGCCAAATTCGGTGATAATCGTGATGAAGCTCGCGTTGACTTCAGGTTCTTTGTGAAGCCACATTAGAATGGGGGCAAAGTAAACCTGAAGTAAAATATATTTTTAAAAAAAATTAAAGATAGGTATTGGATCATCAAATAGGATCTCTAAATTTAGAATTAGAACCCTCTAACTTCAATGCCATATTCACTCTTCTGATAACATATAGCATCAGGAAAACGGTATACTATTTTTTTAATTCCAAGAACTTACTGGATGACGCAACATAATAAATATTAAAATTAATTAAGTAGTTTCAATTTTAAAAATACTAAAAATTAAAAATATCATTTAAAGAATTACATGAGTCTCATTGGCCGTCAATATGAAGTCGCCGACTTCAATCTCATCCATGCTCTTCTTGCCATTCGGGGTCGTCAGCCAAGTGTCCGATGAGAAACACCCTCCCACTCCACCTCCCGCTTCGACTGACGCTCTTGCCGGACCTCCGCCTCCGCCTGGGATTGAAGTATGATTTTGAATTTAGGGGTTTAATGCCTCTTCAATTTTTTTTCTAAAAAACTAATATGGGTGAAGATCAGCTTTTCATTCGCAATTTTTAAAATTGAATAAATCTCCATACCGAACGGTATCGGTGCGCCCGGTGGAGGTGGAGCTGCGGCAGCGAATTGATTGGCGATCGCAAAACTGTTGGCCTGAGCAAACTGTGCCGCCGCGAACTGGTTTGCTGCTGCCTTAAGCAAGGAAATTAGAATATCGTAATCATTAAATTTTATATTTTATGCCTGAGCAGCCGCGTTTCCTTGACCCTGACCCTGACCCTGACCCTGTCCTTGACCTTGTCCTTGTCCTTGACCTTGACCCTGGCCCTGGCCCTGGCCCTGGCCCTGTCCTTGCCCTTGCCCTTGTCCTTGTCCTTGTCCTTGTCCCTGGCCTTGGCCTTGACCCTGACCCTGACCCTGACCCAGTCCCTGTCCGGCTCCTTGGCCTAAAATAGTTCGATTAATTAAAAAATTAAATTAGAATACCGCCAGCCTGAGCAGCTGCGGCTGCCGCTTCTTGTTGAGCGTGAAGCGCAGCAATAGCAGACGCCAATTGCTCGGCCGTAGGCGGGTAATCAGACGCGGGAGGAGGCTAATTAAATAAATAATTAAGGCAACTATTAATTAAATGAATATCGTTTCTTTAGTAATAGTTGAGTAATTAAATGAGGATAATTGGAATAACTAACTCACCAGATAAGATGACTGATAAGCCAGGACATTATACATTCCAGCGTCAACTTTACATGCCCTATCACTGAATCGTCCAGTCCGCCAAATGAAATCTGCCGGCGTTAAGATAGATTCGAATGTAGTGTTAAATCTTCTCTGGATTTTACGCAATATCGCCTGAAACAAAAATAAGTTTACTTATTTAGAATATTTCATTACAGTAGCCATAAATTGAGTCCGATGCCGGCTAAAGCCCTCCTTTTGTTTCTCAACATCGATAGTTTTGTACATGTCATATTGCATATCTCGATCGCAGCATATAACCCCTAAATTTCAAATTATCATTAAAGACATTTAAATGAATATACCATTTAACTTCTCCAAGTCCGGAGGGCAATTCATAGGTTTAGCCTCTCCCAGGTCGACTTCTACAGGCCAATGTAAAGGATACTGTAATTTCAGTTCTCAATTTAAACCATATTCTGCGTAAATCGCGTACCGTAATATTCGAGTTGGTCGTATAAGCGAAGATGTAATACTTATCCACTCGGAATTTACAGATTGAATTATTAGCATGGTTGACATTAAAGATAAAGTCATCATAAGAGACGAAAACCTCCATAGAGTGTTGAAATAGCTCCTCGGCATCCCATTGGAGCCTCTTAATTAGCATAATTGAAACTTAATTACCCTAATTATCTTTTAATTACCCTAGAAAATTGCCGTAGATTGTATTGGTGGAAGTTGGGAAGTCGAACAACTTGCCGATAAGCCCGAAAAAGCGAGTTGAATAGTTGGAGATTGCAACAATACGAGCCTAAACAGGCAAGTAGTGATTTAATTAGGATAATTAACCATTTAATTACCCCTATGATCTTGATCGCAGTGGGAATTAACGGGGAACCCAGCTCTGGGTCCTTCAGCTTCGATAGCCAATGGGATATGGAAGTCCTTCATTTCAGGCAGGGTGATTTCAGTTGAACCCAAGTTCTCTCTCTCAGCGAAATTAAAGAAGTACTCCTCAGCTTCTTTATAGTCAACATCATACTTAATTAGAATTATTATTTAATTAGTCTAACCACTTAATTACTTGTCTAGGCGTTGCGTAGATCAAAATGTAGAACTCCTTGTAGAACTGGTGACAAATAGCGTTTCCCACGTGATATGTCGCAAATGCAAAGTCGTGTCTGGACACGAAAACTTCGTATGATCGCTCGAACCGTAGTTGGGCCATTCTTTGGATTCTCTGAAGTTAATTACCCAATTAAAATAGTTAACCACACAAATTATTTATTTAATTACCCCCGCAATGACACCTTCACTTCCGGCTCCATACCAGCGGGAGGTCGATAATTCAGTTACAGCGTCTCGCACTGTCTGCGTTAACGCGCGATCACAGCATTTATGGCCTTAATTAATTAATTAAATTATATACCGAACGAGACTGTATCTCGTGAACTATCATATTTTCGTAAACAAGGAAACCTGTGCACAATGTCGCATGAAAAATGGGCTGGGCTTATTCTTTATCTTTTTTTGAAAAGGGAAAGCAAGCTATGCCTACAAAACCGTGCGATTTTGTGAAGTCATTTTTATTGAAAAAAAGTACACATGTGTTGTAAATAAATTACCAGATCTTCGTCCTTTTATACAATGCGACTCTTTCGGGAACCGTAAATTCCATCGATAGTTATCGTTATCTTTCTGCTCCGCATCAGGACCTTTGAGCTC
This sequence comes from Diploscapter pachys, assembly GCA_002287525.1. Taxonomy (NCBI): domain Eukaryota; kingdom Metazoa; phylum Nematoda; class Chromadorea; order Rhabditida; family Rhabditidae; genus Diploscapter; species Diploscapter pachys. The sequence goes on along the minus strand of LIAE01006264.1, from coordinate 38,817 downwards.
ATTTTCGGCTAAGATTTCGGTGGCTACAATTGGGACCTAAAATACAGTATTTCTAATAAAATACACCAGTTTTTACCTGTAAATTGGCATCCACAGGACTGTGTGATCTATCGACGTTAATCGTATTGGCTGTGAAATCAGTGTCAAATAACCGGGTTTCGGTTTCTATAGCCGAATCTATATGGACTGAAATTTAAATATATCGATTATTTTGAAATAATAAATAAAATTATTTTCATTTTGATACCAGCAGCCGTTGGTGCACGTGTAGTAGTGATGCTTTTCCTCGTTACTGGGGTTGAGATAGGTAAGAGCTCTTCAACGACTTCCTGAAATTATATTTAGTAGTCAAAATTTCGAATTAGCTTAAATCATGTGTTTAAAATTTTGAAGGCAATTTGCATCTAAATTTAACTTAGCAATTATTTTGATCTAATTTCTGATGAACTCAGCACCTGTAACTCTTCTGGGGCATCAATTATCGGAGCCAAATTCGTGTCTTCAGCTTGCCGTTTTTCTTGTCGATTTTCCGAGTTCTTCTTTCTGGGATGGACCCTTTTCTTAGGCTTCTTCGTAAGAGTTTCTCCATCATCCACTTTATCTGGTACCTTGTCATTTGTAAGAGATTTTGGCTTCAGGTGGTTTTTCGCGCCTGAAATTAGAACTTTTCGATTTGTTCAAAATATTTATCTTAAGTTTGAATTGTGCAGCTAAAATTAAAATGATTACGATTATCCGGCAATTTGAAGAGGTTTTTACTGTTGTCGAGATTTTGAATCGGCGGCTGGTAGGTTAAGTCTTCTGTAAAAATGAATAATAATATGATGAAGGAAATAAATGACGCAATAATAGATATGCTCAAGGATATATGGGATATGAAATCCCGTTTTCCAAACTATATTTTAGAAAAATAATTATATTTAGCAAAAATGGTGCCTCTTACCTCCAGCCATGGGGTCTTCTCGCCTGTCAGGGAAATATCCTCTGACTCCCAGGGCTTTGGTACCTCCTAAGTCCTCCTGAGTGTCCAAAGCAGCGAACCACTCTTCGAATTTGAGGTTAAATGGGTCGTACTAAATATAAAATATGAATAAAAAAGCTGATTTGAATTACTTTCTTAACAATTATGAATATTTTGATGTGCAATATGTATAAATATGAAAAATAAAAGTTGTCCTTCATTATTTGATATCGTCGAAAATGGCAAAACTATTGAGTTTCATATATCAAATTTGATGTCTTCCCTTACCCGATTAGGCGTTTGGTAGATCAGGATATGATATTTATCGGTCATGATCTTGCATGTCATGTACCCATGATAATAGGAGGCGATCGCGAAGTTTCTCTCAGCGATGATAACCTCGAAAGTCGTTCGGAACTCCAATTGGGCCCTTCTCTGGATGAACTGAAATTTAAAAACTATCGATTATTCTTCAAATTTATTAATTCATTTACTTTAGCTGCATCGCCCAACTTTTCAGCGTTAATTCCGAGTTTTATTGACTCTTTCAAGTTCGCTTCAAGGTCGGAATCACAACATCGAATTCTCATTGTATGGTAGGGCTCATCGGGGCCTGAATTTCAAAAATAGGTTCAAGTAAAAATCGAAGTCAAGTAAAGCATTATTGGAATTAAATTGACATTGATGGAAGTTAAATGAGATTAGATTAAGGTTTAAACTTGATTTTGTAAGATTTTCAAATATAACTTTAGAAAAGTATCTACTTTGTCATGCGATCAATTTTCTTTTCGAACTCGTCATACTGGTCAATTTTTCAGTGAAACGGACCTCAGCATTAATTTTTCTTCAGATTTTTCCCCTTTTTAAATGATTTTTCTCTTTTTTTGCAGAAAACTTACTCAGCAACTTCTCTTCGTCCGTATCAGAGACGTTCCAAGTGCATAGCAGGGGTTTCCTGAAAATTTTGAACTAGTTTTTAGGTTCTTCAAGCTTTATCTTTGCATCGTGATACAAAACTTTTGATATTGCTATCAAAAATTATTTCTTTTTTATTTTCCATAAAATTTCATACTATCAAAATCTTAATTTTACCTTATATGATAAGAATCCAAGTTCGGACCTTCTTTATAAGTTGAAGGACCTTCTCGGTACCCAGATTGAAGGGTGGAATTTTGAACGTAAGCCACCGGTGATCCGAGACTCAGATTTTGGGGTTGCTGAAATTCGGGGGGCGAGATGAGAGGTTGAGATTGGACTTGAGTCGGAATCGGGTAATTCACCAACCTGGGGATTCTGATCAGCTTGAATAATCCCGATAAAATGTAGTGAGAGATTCAGAATTACCCAGGTAATTCGCATCTTAAACTTGGCAATTTTAAAAGTTCGAGATTTTTTCAGATCTTTCAAGTTTTTTAATCGAGAAAGATGATAAATGATAGTGTGACGAGAGAAAAATTTTTATGGAAATCCTTGCCTATCTGAATCGTAAGTTTGAGAGAAAATCATCCGAAAGAAAAACTCGATCCATGAATCTTTATCATGAGTAGGGATGCACGGACCCGGGCATTAATTAATGTCCGGGTCCCGGTCTAGAAAAATTTCGATGTTCGTGTTCGATTTAAAATTTTCTAAATATTCGTCTCCAAATCGAAAAAAATATACGAATCTGAATTTGTATCCTGCTCAAAAATGATACAAACTTCGAATCTTATCCGTGAAAATGTTTCATGTCTTATTTTGATCAAATATGTCTCTTGGGATATTGAGAATTGATTCAAAGATATTTATCATACGTTTTTAATACTGCTTTCAAAAACTAAATTCCATCCTACGCGAATGATTCGCTGTCGTTTTTCGACGCATCTACGATATTTATAAATCTTCTTAGATTCAGAATAGCCAGATTACAACTCAACCTTATATCAAAATTCTTCCTTAATCTTGAACTCGTTTATCCATCCTTGATTTATCAAGTGCTACCCAGGAATGGAAAGACCCAGAAATGAATTAATGTCCGGGTCCCAACTTTACGGACCGCGTACATCCTTGATCATGAGAAATAGAGAAGCAAACGTGTGATATCTTTAAAAAAAAGGTGATCAAATATGAAAAATAAAAGTTAAATCCTAAACTCTATTCACAAGCAGTTCTCCGAGGTCAACGCTAGAGGTCAAAGCAAATTCATTTCTCTTCTGCAGAAAGAAAGAATGAAAGAAAGATATGATTGTATCTGCCAGATGTGTCACCGATTGGACTGAGAAAGGGAAGCGTGATCGAGTGGGCTAGAGAGGCGAAGTAGCCTTCCTTTTCATACCCCTTCCCATTTCTGAATCTAAATCTGCTGATGCAAATCTCCCATTGGCAAGCGTTTCCATCCTCTATCAGTCTTCTTTTTCTCTGCCCATTTTTTTCTTGTCACCTTATATATCATTCGAATACACTATTTATGACTGTCTTCTTTCAGCCGAAATAAACAAGATCCTCTAATTTAACAGAAAGAAAAATAAGGTATCGAAAAATTTAAAAAGGATGAACATAATCATGGAATGTACTTTCTAAAATATATTGGTTTAGGGGGTCAGCCACTTGCTGAGTGTGGAAGGGGTCCCGAAGTCAAATTAGGAGTAAAAATGCCCTATCGACTCGCACAAAATCGATCATAGCGAAAGAAATGTTATTCTGCAAGTTGTGAGAGGTGTTTTAAAATGTTCCCCTGAACAAAATGCTTCAGAAAAATTAAAATTAAAAAAAAACGGGATACCTCCCATAGAAGGTTGGTGCCTCAGACACGTCTGAAGGTGGGCGACCAGAGTGATTATTTCAGTGTCAACTTTGACTCCTCCATAACTTTCCTATTTCTGAACCAAATTGAATGATTATTTTGTAGACCTTGAGTAGGAGAATATAAAAATGTTTTTTAAAAATTTGTAGAAATTCATTTTGGTGGGAAATTGTTGATCGTAGCAGGTGGTCGTAGTTACATTATTTGTAGAGTTTTTCATGAGCTATCCAATACTGAAAACTTCATTCGATTTGGTTCAGAAATAAAAAAGTTATGATTTTTACCCGAGATCGGATCTGCCAAAACTTTAAGCCACAATAATCGATTTTCGAAAACACAAATCACACCATGATTATCAGTGTGAAAAACTGAACAAAATATGTGAAAATCAGTCCGATTTACGGACCCCTGTTTATACAGACTTTGGTCCTTACTGACATTCGCTCTTAACTGATTTTTATCGAAATTCATCGCCGCAAAAACCTCGTTTTCCAACAGGACAACGCGGCCATTCATACCTCTCGTAAGACTATCAATTGGTTTTCTGCTCATAAAGTCACTCTTTTGCCTTGGCCGGCGCGTTCCTCGAGTCTTAATATTGTTGAAAACTTCTGGGGCTATTTGGTTCGTTGAGTTTATGAGAATGGGAAGCAGTACGCATCAGTCAACGAACTCATTCGCGCCATCAAGACTGCCTTTGATTCGATCGATCCCGCCCTGTTTACCGAACTCTATAACTCGGTGGCCAACCGTCTCTGCGATGATATCGAGAAGAAGGGAGGTCCTTCCAAGTATTAAGCTATTTTTTCTTCAAAAAACTTCTAAATTTGGTTGTTTTTTAATGAGTTTTTACTAATCTATTTGAGATGTGGTAGACTTTTTTAACACCGTATGAGCAGGACAACTCAAACCGTGCAGCATTAAATACATGTTACTAGTTCTAGGAAAAATACTAAAATTTCTCTGACATATTTTTTTCTGAAAAAGGAACTGCATTGTAAAATCCCCCTTTTATAAGTGATAATTTCAAGGGGGATCATTCATTTTTGTCGCGCAAAGGACGAATGTCAGCGATAAAGAAGGGGAGAAAAGGAAGAAAGGGTGAATCGTCAGGAAACCTCACAGTCGGGGCGTCAAACATCGACAACTGCAGCGATGGCAGTGCGATTCCCTCTTCGCCTCTTCTGCCACAATGATATATTTGAATAGCGAAAACAGGACTATTAATAATTCACGGATGACGTACTTACATACCTGAACTTTCAGTCCCCCCCTTTCTTCTTATTCGTCTAGATAAGCCAGACAAATAAAGAAAAAATATGGGTCTATCAAGTAAACCAAGGACATTCCCCCAAAACAGCTATTATTAATGTTCTCCAAAAAATCTATTCCATGTAATTTTCGCAAAAAATGGTGTGAGAAATTTTAGTTCCGAAAATTTTCGTTGTTTCTAAAAGTTTGAAAAATCCGCCTCCGTTCAGCCTCAGTCTTGCAAAACTTTGGCAGGTAGCAGTCTAGCAAAAGTTAGGGACAACCGAAAATCAGACGTTACATATAAAAACCACCAACAATTTCGATTCAAATCTAATCTAAGAGAGAAACTAGTTGGCTTCGTGCAATAATTACACGATTTCATAAATCATGGTATAAATTTCAACCATTGAAATATGTAACTTTCAGTTTTATCTGTGTACAATTGCTTCAATTTTTACGATATTCTATGTGCAAACTATGCGTGCGTTGTGCTTTCGAGAAAATATAAGTATAAAATTTATTTGAAAAATTAGATTGAATAAGTATATATTTATATACATCATAAAATCTTAAGAGTAAATGTCAGGAAAAATCAAAGTGATGCGGAACAGGGGTTCGCAAATCGGGCTGGTTTTCACATATTTTGTTCAGTTTTTCACGCTGATAATCATGGTGCGATTTGTGTTTTTGAAAATCGATTATTGTAGCTTAAAGTTTTGACAAATTCGATCTCGGAAAAAAAATTCATAATTTTCTTACTTCTGAACCAAATTGAATGATTCTTTTTTGTTTTGCAGATCTTGAGTAGAAGAGTAAAGTCAGAATAGGAAATTTTTAGAAATTAATTTTGGCAGGAAAAAGTTATCCGAATTTACTATTATATTCGTACTGCGTTTACATGCATAGTGTGAGTAAATGTGGAAATTTCTCATAGAATCATGTAAAGCTCTTCAAGTTGATCAACCTTTGTTCGAGAACTTATTATAGAATGTGCACACACAGGGGAGATATGAGTTTTTTAAGTCAAATTAGGCAAAAATAAGCCATGATAACACTTCGAAAAAGTAGGATTTTTCCGCTAGCGGACAGTCTATAGGAAAACGGTCAAGTGTTTCAGAAACTAGAAGACCTGGGCTACTTCCCGGTATAAATAACTCAAGGAATCTGGCACTTTAAAAAAAAATAAAAATTAAAACAAGCGAAGAATCGATATGCAATTTTTCATATGTTTCACTATGTTTATCATAACTTTCTTATTCAGTGTCATTTCGACGAGATCTTTTTCAGAATCGTGCTCAGCTGGTCTCTACGAGTATTTCGATATCAAGTTTGAATTTTTTCCATGCAGAATAACGAAAATAAAAGTTTTCGGAACGACCGAATGCGGACCTTCCGGAACAGGCGGAAAAGTGGTCGAATCGGGTTTTAACCATCAGATTCGCCGTCAGCGTAGTCGAAAACCCCCAGGGACGAAAAATCAGCTCGAAATTTGAGGGTAGACTTTTTGGGTGCCACCCCTCCACACTAAAAAAACTTCATTTTTACGAAGGCGTGTCATATAACTGTCTTAATCGCATTTTCTCTTCCTTCAATGTGATTCCAAATCTATCGTTATTATCTTTCCTTTTTCTGATAAAGGCAGAGGGATAAGGAAGGGTGACTTCGTGTCTTCTTCGATGGGTTATCAGCCCATCAAATTAGAAAGTGGAACTGCATGCAGCCCTTTCCGCAAGAATGCAACGGTAGCTTGGAAATATCGCAACGTCACAATATGAACATGCCATAATTTTCATTTGAAAATGTTGCACTTTTATAAATCTGCAATATCAGCCTTTGGATTTTTCCTTATTTCGGCATATAGCTAGGATAGTCAGGGAAGGGGATCTTTTCTCCACGCTATTTCGTAGGATGGGCGAAGTGGCGTTGGATGCAACTACCGCAAAATCTACAATAATTCGCAACTTATATAATGATGCAACTTCAACATTAAACCTATTGATCCATATTAGGTAATATGCGGATCCGCAGAGAAATTCCATTGTAAATCAATGCGAGGAATGCGGATCTGTATATTACCTTACACGAATCGACAATTCACGACTGCCGATTCTTGCCGATCCCCAGATTGGTGGTCTAAACTCTGAGACATATTCACTTTGCGACATTTCAAAATTTCTGGCAAAGATGTAATTCTCCTGATTAGAAGAGAATATCAGCTTTTCTTCTCTCTCTAATCGCCTGTGTTTTGATTTGCGATTGTCGATCGGCTAACTTGATGAGAGATTTAGGGAAGAAAATTGTGATAAAAAGGTGATAAGAATTTGAAGAGAGAATTGGAAAGCGAAATATATGCCCTTTTATCAGGAAAGAAAGCCAAATAAAAAATAAATCCTGTCTAAAAAGGCGATGATTGCTCCTATAACTTCCCGTAAATATTCTTATAAGCATGAAGGGCATCTTTTGGCAAGGTTAGTTGGAATGAAATAGCGGGATATTGAAAACTTATCCTTCTCTTGTTAAGATGGGTATAAAGCATAGAAATAAAAATGCCAGAATGCCAAAATTGACATTCGAATTATGCGTTAGATATTTTCAGTCACTTTTTTCCGACCCATTTGACTAGATTCCTAATTGATAATCATGGGAAATTGTTTCTGTATGATATACTATGGAGTTTTTTTCTCAAAATTTATAGTTAGAAACTTTCCCCAAAACCCTCAAAAATCACGATTTTTGAATATCACAACCCTGGTATCTCGAAAATTAAGAACCCTCCAAAAATCTCCGTATCAAATTCTGAAACTACGATATTGATTGCCTACCACGTGTTTTCACCATTTTCATAAATGCCAAGCACAAACGACTTGAAAAATCTCTTCGGATGAAAATTTTTTGAAAAAATTCTAAATTACGAAGAGAGGTGCAACAGTCCACCATGAGTCGAAGTTGAATAGTGAAATTCATCCACTCAACTATTTTCAGAGGTCTAAAGAGCATTCTGATCCGGTAAACACCATCAGTCATGCTGGTATAAAATTATCCCATGATTATCAATTTCGAAAATTCATCTGGCGTCTCTAAATTTAACTTTGAGATAAGAAATATTTAATAGAGGTAATTAAAATTCTAACAGCCAGCCGAAAGCTGGCACTAGAACGACGAGCGAGCGGACGCAAAGCGCTCGCTCGCGAGAAAGTTCTAGTTCCAATATATTTATGAATAAAAACACGATTCAATTTATGGTGATGCGAAATAGTTCTTTCTTGATTGTCGTTCTTTATGATGTGTAAACTCAAAAATTTATTTCAAATGAGACATTTGCAAGTAATGAATTGATGAGATTAATTTTAGTCAACTATTCATTTAGTCGTAAAATTAGCCGCTTGGAATCACAGACATTTCACGCAATGAATAGTTCGGATATGATGAATTGTTGCTACAATAATCATCGTTCCTGAAAGTTATCAAACTTTCTTCACATAATCATTGGTGATTGATATTCTCTAGATCAACCCCGTTCTTCTTCAAAATTGTGATGTTTCTGCTTATAATTTTTTTTGTATCTTACCATCCTCCAAACCTCGTCACCGTATTGAGCCATTTGGAGAATTACAAGGTGTGCACATGAATCCGAGCAATCCGAACCATGCGAGTGGATGCCATCCAGTGCCTACTGGCTCATAAGCTGGTAGATCTACAGTCGTTTTCATTAAAGAATCTTGAAATCAAGTTTAGTTGTACGCAAATGGATTTTCCTCTGCGGAATTCAGTGAGTCGAGATGAGCTCCTTCACTATGCATGCGTTTTCCGCTTCGTACCAGCTGACTGCTTCATTTAGCATCTGAATTTTAATAATTTTTAAAAGACACTCTTTGCAAGATTAGACAAAATTATGGGTACCTTGGCACAGGTATGAAAAGTCCTCGAAATCCGGAAAGAGTCATATGGTTGGATACCCCTATGGGCCCTATTCACAAAAATTTGAAAGTTAGGTCTCGCCCCCAAAAGTGGGCGGGGCTAGGTGGGGGTCAAAATTGGGAGTTTTGACGATTTGACACCCGTCAGGAGGTACAAAGAAAGTTTTTTTTTGCTATGAAAGATTTTCGAAAAATTTAAAAAGGGTAAACATAATCATGGAATGTACTTTCTAAAAATATATTGGTTTAGGGGGGTCAGCCACTTGCTGAGTGCGGAAGGGGATCCTAAAGTCAAAAGTTGGATTTTCGCAACACTCATATTTTGCATAAAATCGCTCCCACTAAAAAAATTCCAAAGAAAAACTCCTTCATCCAGTTTAAGGGCTATGACTTTGTCTTCACACTTGAAAAGTCACTTGCGCCCTTCAAATATAAGAAAAAAATTCCTCAAATTTGGAATTCATCCCAAAGCATTCAAATAGCCTACGCTATCGGCCTTGGTTGTTCTGATTTATCTCTTTTTTCTTCATTAGCCGGTGGATTTTTCTCCTTCTCATAGTCAGATTATCTCTAGCTGGATATCAATGCCCTCTCATCGCCATAATATGCTGAAACATTGAAATAAGATTAGCTGAGATAAGTTCTTTGGAAGACATGCAGACAAAATCTTTCACTGTTTCTTATTTTTCTTTTATAAACCTCTCCCCAATCGGTCATCTGATGATGGTTTCCATTCTGATAGCCGACCAAGAACCTCTCGTCGATGTCTCTCCATCTCTCTTTCTCTAATGCTCTCTAACTGGCATTGAGCGTTTGCATCAGGGCTGTAACGGAATCAAATTCTGAAAATTTTCGGAATGGAATTCAGAAAATTGTTCAAAAGTGCTTGGAATCCCGATTCTCAATTCCGGTCAACTCTGAATAAAACACAAAACGGTTGATTGTGAGAGAAGTCATATTTTGGTTGTGCTGAAGGACGAACTGACTATTCTTCAAATACCGTAAAACTTATGATAGAAGTCCACCCTCAAATACCAAAATCATAAATCTATACATTGCCCAACTCAAATCGTATCAAAAAATGTTTTATTATATTCTTTAGAAAGTTTAAAGTGAATTTAGTTTTAATTTGAAGTAACTACGATTATTAGATGATCAGTTATGATGGTTTGAAAAATTTCAATTTTGCGAAAATAGGGGGTTGGAAAATAGAAGACCATTTCCTTCAATTAAAGGAATACGATAATCATTTTTTATCTAGAGTATCTATCATTATTTTCATTGTTTTTTCCTATTTTTTATTGAAATAAATTTGAAAGTTATTAGAGGCATGGCTTTTCACGGTCATCAGATTCTCACTGTCACTAAAAAACTAGCAAACAGTCTAGAAGCAGCAAGAAAAAATATTTAGCGGTTATAGAGAGATAAATAGCGAGGAGATGAGAACATTTTTTTCTTATATTTTTTTCAACACTTCTACACTGCTTCGCCATTTTTTTCGAAGTACATTGCCGCAATTGCTTTTGGCGATTTTTTTCAGCAGTTGATAATGCTTGCCAGGGAAAAAATTGGCCGACCGAAAAAGACTCCTCAGATAAGTGAAATCAAAAGTATGCAGTCCTTGTCAATCAAAAGAGGAAGAAATAGTGTTGGATTAAGGGAGTTATTTCCTTATTCTCTTATATCAAAACATTGCATGTCTCAGAATCGGAATGAAACTGCGATGATATTCCCCGATTTCTTGATTTCGTCAGAGGTGACCATAAGAGAGAGAGAGAGAGAAAGAGATTAATCAAACTGATAGGCAGGGTCTTCTGACAGATAGAGAAGAAAGACTCTACTCTATCAATTGGATGAAAGATGAAGTAGTATGGGATATGGAGAGGTTTTCTTTTCTTATTCTTTGTCTGTACCTCTTCTCCTATACGGCTTTCATACCTTCCTAAATATATCGTCGTCGATTACCTCCCTATGCCTTTTTTTAAAGAGGAGACGCTCATGAGAAAATTCAATAAATCCGTAAGCATGTCTAAAAGACAATAATGGAAAATAGAATCAGCACGAAAGAAAATTAGCATAAAAGTACATGTTGTAATTGACTAGAATAGGAGTCGACTCAAATCTGTCATGAATAAATGATCCGAATTAGACGTTCGGACTACTTAGGAAAGTTCGTCCTCGGTGAATGCATTTTCCAAAAAGTACGTACTATGTAAGAAAAATTTGGGAGACCTGAAATTATGATTTTCATATAGAATGTACTAATAAGATATTATCTAAGGATAGGAAAGACATTTTCAGCTGGACATCTCTTGGTTGAATATTTAAATAAATGCCCTGTCCTAAGTTTAGAGCTTAGGAATTAGAATTTTTGAGAGAAATTTTAATTTAGCTCGTCCTTCTGATAGCAGCTGGTGAGTTGATGATAATCTTTGCCAGAATCTTTCATCCTTTGTTCTTTTTCCAAGCTAGCCGAACTCGATTTACGTGATATCAGCTGCGTATGCTACTTTAGCCTTTCCACTTTCGTTCCTAAAGCTAAATCTTCAGTAAAAATCGAATTTATGCGAAAAAGAAAGCCAGGTATCAGCCAAGGACTAATGTGGGCGGCGCCAACGCCCTTGGGTATATTTAATCCGAAAGTGTGAATTCATTCATTAGTTTTCTTATATCTTTCCATCAATCGTATTTATTTTGAATAACCAAAGCTGGGACGTAGTTTATTTCGTCTTCGAATATTTTTTAAAATCCAAAACTTCGAACACGTTTTCCTTATTAAATTTTAAAAATTTCTACCTTCTCACACATCTTCTATCAGAAATTCCCTTTTCATGTATCTTGATATCTCCATAGGAAAATTATCAGAATTTATCTCAAAATTACAAATTGCCAAAAATCCGAAGAATAAATCATCGACTTTAGGTCACTTGCCAACAGAATGATGAACTTCGCTATTCTTCTGCTACTTTTCAAATGGTCGAATGCCTGTCTACCAATGCCAGATATGGAGCTGCCTCCTGTCCGGCCCACCACTTACGCAGGTAAATTATCACTACGTATTAAATGAATTTTCTACATTTGAAAAGGTCAGCTACACATGGCTTTTTCCAAATTTTGTCTCTCCACAATGAATGTGAAATGGGCTTATAATTCAATCTGGTCTAGGTTTTTTGGCAAGTCGGCCATCACATTATTTTGTAAAATCTCATAATCGTCGGTTCAGCTACCGACATTAAAGTACAAAGTAAAGTATAAAATTGCGCAAGCTCAACAACAATAAATATAGATACAACGGTGTCTACATCGACACCTACAACCACGTCCACGTCCACATCGACGTCCACATCGACGTCCACATCGACGTCCACGTCCACATCGACGTCCACGTCCACATCAACGTCCACGTGTAGTACCACAACAGCAACTATTCCAACCGATCCTTGTTTCGCAAATTCAGTTCCATTAGCTCAATCTGGTAAGTCTTAGCAACTTTTCAAGCCAACCATTTTTCAAATCTAAATTCAACAATTTCAGATGCACAATGTCCTATTAACTGGGATTTTGTCAATGGCAAATGCTATCAGGTGATTGCTGAATATAATTTTTGTTTTAATTTCGTTTTGTGAATATCAGGGATTTTACAGTTTGTTACAACTGCTACCACTTGGGACATGGCAAATACGGACTGCAGGGCATCATGCTCAACGTGCCATCTACCAAGACTATACACCCAACAGCAAGGTTTGGACTTGAATGGTTATGGTAAGGAATTTCATGAGAATTTTTAATGTGTAAACTAATTTGGAACATTTGATTTCTAAACTGCGTGTTTTTTTCCATTTTGCGGCATCAATAAGAATATACTCACGAAGGAAGCTAATGATTAGAGAGACCAAATCAATTTTCAACATTGATTTTAACGTTTAAATTTGGTATCAGTCTGATCATCGAAATTATGCTGATCTCAAGACTTTTTAGATCTTCGAAAGCGATCTATCCTAAGTAAAGCTATGACCATCTTTGTAAAGCGAACCTTTCCTACTGTAGCCTTCCCGAATTTTTCGGACAATAAACTCAATCAGCCTACTATTTATTAAAAGATGTAATTTAACCTAAAACTCATCCAAATTATGTCGAAACTGGCCAAAATTTCTGATTAGCTAAATTTTATCAAAAGCTAAACAGGACAATTAAAATTATCTATTGATTTTCTCCTTTTTCAGAGAATATGAATGGCTATGCCTTAGGCGTTCATATTGATGTACATAAAATCACCTCAGGTGATCTTACTGTGAGTCATCATTCTACTTATAGACAATTTTGAAAGTAAAACGATAGAAACATACAAAAATAGTAAAGGGTTAGGGGAGGGTAGGCTAGAGCATCTTTTACTATATTATTTCGTATGTTCCTATGATTTATCGTTCTACATTTCCAAGTTGCCTACTATGATTAGTTCATGGATATTTGTTTTCATCGTTCTGTATTTTTATCTACAAAAAAATTTAGCGTCTACAAAACAGCGATGGCCAAGAATATATGTCTACGTGTATCTTTTGGGATAATGTCCCCGGGTAAGTAAACAAAAAGTTTCTCTGTAACCATGATTTTAATTGGATAATTGAATCAAAAATCTATAGCAAAAGTATCCTCGACTCTTTCAGAGATCTGGATTGGAACAGTGGGCATGGCTCGTGCTGAAACCGCGAATGTTAAGGCTTGGTCGAGATTCTCGTATGGCGATCGCGACGAATCTCGAACATTCGTGCGCATCAGCACAAGTCATGATCACTACATACATCTAGGCCTCGAATACATATAAAGAAAAATAAGATATAATGAATCATTGAATTTTCAACTAGTGGATAATTATTCATTATATTTAGGGAGCCGAGTAAGAAATTTAGCTAATTGCAACGGAAGAAGAATTAGATTTTCAAAAATGCACAAATATCGCAATACCAAATCTCTATGTTTATAGTAGTGCGTTTATGAAAATCAGTTCTTCAATTTCCCGATGCGCTTTACTAAATTCCTTCAGGTAACGCTCTTGGAGAGGATTGTGGTTGGGTGAGTCATATTTTAATCCATTTAAATATTTATCTTTTATTTTAAAATATATCGTTGCACAAAAATGAATTAATTCATATCGAGTGGATCATTTTCGAAAATCTAAAATTATTGTCTTGCTGAGAGTTTGTAATAATGTTATTTTGATGAATTACCGTGATCATCTATTTCCTAAAATCGACTTAACATCTTTACTTATAAAAGAGATTTTGAAGTAGACTTAGATCAAGGAAAAACGAATTAAATGTCATTAAATTTCAAAATTAATAGCAACCCAAATGCACATTTTATAATGAATATTTTAGGTAGCGGCTGATGGATTATGGGGCGACCGTTATGTAAGATTAAATTTAATCTGAAAATACGAATGCCGTAAATTCTCTAATAGAATTTTTTTTTTTAATTTTTGAGAGGTTGAAAATTAAAAGCTCCAAGGCATCTATTACAGGTTTTACGGTATGAAATATTTTCGTTAGAAAATAACTAGAACAATGGAAGGTAAGAGGAAATATGCATGATCAGATTTGGGAGATTTGACCCGATATTAGATTCGTTTAAATTTTGAAAGAAATATCATTTTTGATTATTAAAGGCACATGAAAATAGTCCAGAAACTATAACGCATCCTATAAAAATTTCCTAAAATCATATTCCATATATTTAGTGCAACTCTGGTAATTATCCCTATGTCTGCGAAACGGACGAACGGCTTCCCCTGCCATGCTCTTAATTATCCTTCTTATCTGATGTTTCACTTGCAAATGAAAACTGTACAAATAAATTTTTTGATCAAAAAGTATAAAATGAAAATGAATCGAAAGCTGTGGTTCATTAACAAAGTTGTTCAACACCCTTCAGAGAAGGCAGATCAATTTGATTTTATTTTCGGGACGAGTATCGTCAGGTGAAGCTGGGCATGCATGCTTTGCTTTCTTGAAACTCAAACTGCAGATGAATGACGAAACGAGAATCATAGTATTTCGCAAAGAGAACTAACCTGAAATGCCCTATTCATGTATTTGTAACACATTCCTACCATCACTTAAATCTGATTCAAATTTCTCATTGAAGTGTTTTGATGACATGTAATTATTCGTAGGAGCTACATAGATTTGAACTAGCGCTCAGGACGAATGTCTTTGAAAAATCAGTTTTATTCTACCTCAGAAATAAGATTTCCCATTATTCAAACGTTGACTGATATAATTGTTTTGAAAATTGGCACTTTTGAGGAAGAAAAATAAATCTTCTATCGCTTTCAAGTCCACCAAATATCCAACTCACTCATTTCAAATCAAATAAATTCACAGGAACGAGTACAAAAACTCGGGAAAAAATCCTAGAGCACCTAGAAAATGATTTAGATTTTTCGTAACATTTTTAGATAGAATTGATTTTTCTATGTTTATCATGTCGAAAAACCCTTTTTTCGTTTAAATAATAAAAATAGAGGTGAATAACTTATACCCAAGTGTCTAATAACTGAACATAATCAAAACAAACCGAAACATTTTGAAAATACACGACTTTGTTCGCCTTCAATTTTTTGTTTCCTAATAGTAAGTTCAAGTCGTGTAATTTCCAAATCATCAATAAACCGTTGTTAGAATTGAAAGATAAAAATACAGGCAAAGAAAGAAGAAGATTACGGTACCCGAAATTAGAAAATCCACAGGGAAAAGTTAGAAAACAGTATTTTTGCAATTTTCATCACCAAAAATCTTTAAAAATTGGTAGGTTTCAAAATATTATTGGGCTGTCCCATGAGTTTTTCCCACTTTTCAGCTTTGGAATTTTCTGAAAATTGATTTGCGATAAATCTAAAGAATTTTCAGCTTTCTTTGGTAATTTGCCTGTTCTTCTAAAATAATATCATAAGAAAGTTTCAAGTAAAGTGGGAAAGGACTTATAGACGGCAACCCAATAGAGTATCCTTTATAAATGTTCAGCTTTCATGGGGTTGTCTTACAGGAAAGAGGGGAAGAGTTTCCCATTGAAATTGGTCTTTTTCTGTGCTGCGGCTCCAGACGTTCTCGGCGGCGGCTTGCCTGTACTCGGTCCTAAAAATGGATCATTTTATCCAAAATACCGTTTTTTTTGCAAAAATAATTTATTCTAGAACAAGTTATTCTTTTACTAGTAGTGATCCTTGATGAAAAATAAACAAATGTCAAGTTTTAAATAACTTTACAATACGAAATAATCATGCTGTATATTTTTCAGTGTCGATGAAATAAAACAAATGAACAAATTAAGAAAAGGTACAATTATAAACGTTTTCTACCTGCACTATTAGCCGCAGCAGATCTACTAGCGGCCTTGCTGGGAGCCCTCGTCGTGCGCGGCTTCTTCGTTCGACTTCCACCGCTGCTTCCCGCCCTGCAATTTGATTTTTTATTGGTTTGGAAAAAAAAAACCTATTATTTTCAACCTCCAAATATTTTTCTTTCATATTTTTGCCAAATCAAATTGAATTTTTCATTTTTCTTGATTTGGAAACATATATTTTCATATTCCAATTTTTTCTTAACATTTTGTCGTTAATTATAAGGTGTCGCCAATATTAATTATTATAGCATTTGCGCGAACACATTAGATATTTAGAGATTTTACAAAATTGAAAAATAAACTCACGACGCTCCACTTCCCTTCCTTTTTGGTTTCGCACGTCCGAATTGCGGCTTGAAGCGACCCGTTGCCGTGCCGACTGTGGTTGGCCCTGAAGTTTTTAAATTGAAACTTTTCTCGAAATATTTGTTAATTAAAAAATTACCTTGGAGAACAGGGATTACCGCGATGTCGTTGTTTTTCTTCATCGATTCTAGTTGTTGGTGCATCTCTTTGGCGTCACGCTCTGGAGTTTTAAAGAATTTATTTTCTGAGACATAAAATCAGAATTTTTACTTATTTTTCCTTGCAAAAGGGGCGACTATAAGGAGAGAATTTTAAAAATTTTATAGAAAAAGGTAATTTAACTCGATTTTAGATTTAAAAAATTTAAACTTACCATCGATCTCCAACCAATATGGTTTGAGGACTTCCATGATTCGTGCGCCGTAGCGGTCGACCTTCAGCTGGGTCATCGAATCGATTTCCAGCAGCTCCGAGTTGGTTCGAGGCATCAAGGCGGCGATCTTAAAATTTATTCTTTTTAATTTTATTAAATGTTTTATTGTTATAGATCTTCTATAGAGACCAGATCTCCATTTTCCCTATTATTATTATTATGGGAAAATTTTGAGACCTATCTAAAGAGAACATTTCAAGGAGTTTATGTTATTATAAAAGATTTCATAATTTTACGACGATCAGTGAAAATGTTGAAATCTAGTAACAAAACAAAATAAAGATATCTTCCACAAAGCAGTAAATAAAAATGAACCTGTTCGAGGCCCTCTTTGGAAATGATGGTGTAGGGACCGGCTACGTTGATTTGCATGCTGATTTTCTGCATCAATTCAGTCAACTGCTTGAGGCATTTCGTGAATAGATCCGTATGTTTCAGCTTGTGCCTAAATCAATATTTTTTTTTATAATTAATTCAATTTTCAGCTTGATATTCTATCTTTCGAATATTCTAGTCATTGAAATAAAAAAAAACTTTCGAATTATTTTTTTTTAGAAAAATCTAACTTCTGGATCAAAACAATAAAAAGCGAAATTTTTTTAATGTTAAATCCTACTTTTCCTTGAGAGCTTGTGCCTCCGAGACCATGGAGATGCCAGAAATTGTCGCGAGTCCAGAACCGTTTCCTGCCTTTTTCTTCTTGTCTCCCTCCAAAATGTGCAGGAACATCTAAAAATCCCCATTTTCAATTGCTTTTCTTTAAATCATATCGGATATTGTGATAGAACAAGAAGTAGAAATTCTTATCTTCAAATGTAAGCAGTTTGAAACGTATCCAAGAAATCAATTTTCATAACTTGCAAGTTTCAAATCACAATTAGAAATTTATCAAGGTGCTCTAGAAAAGTAAAAAAAAAAAAAATTTTGAAAAATTCCGACCTTGGGAATAATCCTGCCATGAACGACGTCACTGCCCTTTTGGGTCAATTCGGCGTAAGCCAGCGTCGCTGACTCGACAGGACCCGCGTACAACTGTTCGAAAATGTAGCCCTCCACCACCTGGAACAAATAAATAGATTTCAAAAATACTTGGAAATTGCAATTTTGAAAGAACTAATTTTTTCAGGCTTTTGAAAAGATAAAAGATTTTTTATTAAAAAATGTTCAGAAACGGACTTTTCATGTGATTCAAAAATACGTATGTTTCGAAACATTTCAAATAACAGTCATTACATACAATTTTACTAACATTCTTAGATAGAAAAGTGAAAAATCGATATTTGAAAGAACTGTTCACCATTTTCCTGATGAGCCTGAGCGCATCGTCGGGTGACATTGAAGCCCCGCGACCGAAGAATTTGCACCTAGTCGCGTCGATGCGCAGCCCGCCCTTGTTCATCTGGCCGCGGTAAATCTCCGCGAGGCGGCTGAATTTTTTTTTGGTTTAATTTTCAAATTACCGAAGAAAGAACTAATTTAAAGATTGGTATTTGAACATTTCTTTTAAATATAAAATTTTGCATTGTTTAAATACTTTATTGGTGGAAGTATTAAATAATTGATTTGAATATGTTTAAAATTCGAGTTAAATAAAGGCAGTATTCTGAAATTGATCCAAACCAATAAACAATATTTTGAAAACTTACATAAGAGTGATTTTCCCGAGTTTCGGCAACTCAGTCAGGATCATTTTCGTCTCCTCAGAAACATCGAACAGTTTTGCTGGAAAATAAAATTTATATTTTTTGAAAAAAAAAAAGTTTTTAACCTGAATTCGGCGCCATTTTCTGCCTCGTGCACACATCGCAAGGGGTAGGTCCTATTCTGCAGGCCTGAGCGTCGTAGACCTGGAAAAATCAATTTAAATCTTGGTTTTCTTCAAAATGTCATGTTCAAGATACTTCCTTACCTAAAATAAATAATTCAACCTATTTTATCTACCGAAAACTAAATAAATTTAATCGAAAAGTGATTAGATAAACATTATTTATCGATTTAAAGTGATATACTAACCTCCCCGAAATGTTCGACAAGGACTTTCCTCCTGCAGATGGACACGTTTTCGCAGTAGCCGACCATCTGGTAGATGTTGTGCAGGTGCATGTCGACGATACCGCGCGTCGAGCCGGATATGTTGCCTGAAAATTTAACATAATTCATTTTCTCCTACAATAGAGCCCTCCGAATTGTTAGCTTCCTATACTAACTAATTTAGAAACAATGCTTATTAATGTTCGTCTTTTGAACCATAAGAAAATCGAAAAAGCAGAAAGTTTAGCATTAGTGCACCAGTAGCCACTAAAGCCATGCATAGAATTTAACTAAAATACATTTTTCCCGTAAAGAACAAACATTCCTTAATTGAAAAGTATTCAGACTATCTACAAGTCAACACCACAAAACGTTAAATCTTTTCATTAAATTTACTCCATTCTGACTTTCCTAAGTCTTAAAAATTATTTCTGCTTGGTTTTGAAAAAAGAACCCGTACCTTCGATCATTTTCCTGAGCCGAATGGTGTCGCTGTAGTTGTAGAGCAGCAGACAGTAGGAGGGCACTCCGTCTCTGCCCGCGCGACCCGTCTCCTGATAATAACCCTCGATCGACTTCGGCAAACTGAAAATTGAAAAAATCGATTTTTAGTTGATTTTGAAAGGAATTAGGACTTACGCGATATGTATGACGTATCGAACATCGGGTTTGTCGATGCCCATTCCAAACGCAATAGTCGCGCAGATCACGTTCACCTCATTCGCCTGCCACCGACGTTGCACCTGAAAACATTGAAAAATACTATAAGTAAACAAATCTATCTAGCAATTTTAGAAAATTGAATCTAAAATCGATGCAAATTTTTGTAGGTTTCGAACAACTATAAATTCTGTGAAATTTCATCAAAAATCGATTAAGTCGTTATACGTATTTTACAAAAATCTAATTTTTTAGTATTTCTATTGATAAGATGAGTTCTGCTTCTCAATCAGTTGTGTGAAAATTGATTCAAACGACTATGAGAACTACTATTCTCAACATGAAACGCCTATTTCTTTCGACTTTTTAAAAATCTTAAATTTTTAACCCAAACTCACCGCGGTTCTGAAACTGTCAGAGAGTCCCGCATGGTAGACGTCCGCTTTGAAATTCCAGCCGCGAAGGGTGCGAGCCGTCGTTTCGCAATCTTTTCTAAACAATTTCAATTAGCATGTTTCCTTTCCAGAAAAAAGAAAATGCAATTATACCTGCTAAGACAGTAGATGATTCCAGCGGCCCTGTCCCCGAATTGCTTCATCATTTTCTTCATCACGTCCTGCAGAATGTTGGTCTTGCGTTGGATCACCTCGTACTTCAGGTTCGAACGCACGAAACTGCTGATGAAGCTGAATTTTTAAAATCTTTTTTAAAAAGTATCCTTATTTTAGGCAGAAAATGTATACATTTTATATTTGGCTTTTCTTCGAAGAGTTAACACAATTAAAATCTGCCTACAGTTTGGACTCAGGTATGGCGAGATGATTCCTCGTATCCGTCACGATTTTGGGCGTTGCCGTCGCAGTCAGGGCCAGAATTGGGACCTAAAATCATTCAACTCCCTTTTTCTTGCAAATTATATTCTTCGAAATTTCCAAAACTTCATTCATTTTATATAAGAGTTTTTCCATGGATCGACAAATATTTTAGAATTTTTTAATTCCTAAAATTATCAGATTTTGGAAATTTCGACCATCTCCAACCAAATGAACATAGATGGTATGTCCTATCGAAAGGCGAAAAGGAGACATACTATTTTTCTCGATAGGATACATAATTTCGGATCATGCGGTTCGAACTTTTTCCTAAGGCAAAAATTACCTTTGGATTGCCATAAGTGGCTCTGAGGGCATTGAGTTTGGTGTAGTCGGGCCGGAAGTCGTGTCCCCACTGACTGACGCAATGGGCCTCGTCGACCACGAATCGGGCGAGGAACCCGTTCCGATGCAGATCATCGAACACAGACAACAAGCGGCTAGAAGAAGAGACCTGAAAATTGAATCAGATTATTTTTGATAGAAAGATATTTGGAAAATGGAACACCCAATCAGAAGAAATAAATTCATCAAAAATAAATGAAAGGCCTGAAGCATATTTGAAAAATTAGAGAAATGATAAGAAACTTGAATCATAAGTAACTTTAGCAAATTATTTTTCTTGGGAGAAAATTATGAAATTAGAAGGAATAAATTCACCACAAATAAGAGATGCTTGAAGCGCGCATTCGGGAGATAAATGTCACAGAAATAATTGATTACGTTTTGAATGTGTAAACAAATCGTGAAATTAACCAAAAATCCAAAGACAGATATAATTATATTAGCAGTCCAAGAATAAATTATATCTTTAATTTGAAACCTATCTGATGAAAATGGAAATGTAGTGAATCGAAAAATTCTACCTTTTCCGGAGTGACATAGAGCAGCTTGATGTCGGGCGGTTTCAAGGAAAGCCGCTTATAAATCTCGTCCTGCGCCTTCACGCCCAGTTCGGATGTCAGCGATTCGCAGGGAATCTGCGAATTGTATTTTTTTTTTTCAAAATTTGTGATCATGTTATTCTCGTGAATATTTGAAAGCAATTATCAGAAACCTCAAAAGTCGTGTTTCATAAAAATGTAATTTTTCTAGAACTTAAACAAATTTTAAAACAAAAACCTGCAGCTCTTTCATTTTGGAGACCTGATCCTCAATGAGTGACTTAAGCGGCGAGACGACGATCGTCACCCCTGGCGTGAGGATAGCAGGCAGCTGGTAGCACAGACTCTTGCCCGCGCCTCAAATTTTCAATTTTTTGCACTATTATAAAATTAGATCTTTTCAAAAAATGACATTTCTTCAACAAAAATTGTTCCTTTAAATGCTCCTAGCTTTGTTCGATGGGTACTAAATAGATATAGAACTTTTCAAAATGTCTACTTCTTGAAATATATCCATTTTTTCTAAAGATAACTTTCGAATTTTATTTTACTCAGAAAGAAATATTCCTTACCAGTAGGCATGAGGACGAAGGCGTCGTGGCCGAGGAGGATGGCGACGATGGTGGCCTTCTGCCGATGGCGGAAGCCGTTGAAGCCGAACTTGTTCTTCAGAACACGGTACAACTCGTCCTTTTTTACCTTGCCCAATAGACCCACTGAAAATGATTATTTTTCAAAATTTTACTCAGATAGGTTTCAAATTCATTTCATATAAATAACAATATTTCTTATCTAATTTGATAAAGTTTATTGTAAGCTATCGAATTTTGCTATTTAGTTTTATGTTCAGAATTGAATATTCGAGTCAAATGTGTTTCAAATTATTTAAATCACATTTCCAAGTACTTCTTAGTTAGTCATAAATTGTTATATGCGCCTTTTTAAAAATGGCAAATTGTCTACCAACCGTCATTGTCAAACTCGTCGCCATTGTCCTTCAGAAAGCCTCTAAATTGGCCGTGCATGTCTGAAACTCGAATTTTTAAAATCTATTCATTTTTCGATCTTTTTGAAAGTTTACGCATTTTCCCAATGCTATAAAATACAAAGGGGTGCGCACTTTCAATTTTGTTTGCAAATCTATTCCTACCATTTCTGGGCAAATTCGGATCGAACGTCTGATTCGCAGCGGGCGCTTGGCTGTTGGACATCTGAGATTCAATTTTGATTATTTTTATTTTTTCACTCAATCTTCATTATTATTTTCCTACGCCATATAATTTGATTAATTTAAAAATTAAAGAGAAAAAACTAGTTTTATTTGAACAATGACTATATTAATCTCAAAAGAATATAAATTTCTACTTTGTCATAAAAGCCCTGTTAATGAAAATTTTATTCTAACGATGAAATGTTCATCTCAGAAAAATAAAATTTTCAATTTCTGCAAAATAATCCCTTTAGCGAAAAATCAAAGCATTCAGTGTTGAGGTAAC
>LIAE01006264.1:4040-15698 GCA_002287525.1 Diploscapter pachys | reverse complement strand
ATTCGACGCAGATCCGTCGTCAGAAATCGGACCGGCATCGAACAGGGATTTCTGAGAATTACAGTAATCTTCAGTTCTTTTCCAAAATTATGTATTTTGTAGGTTATAAATTTGTTCTGAAAATACAGTAATTTTCACTAATTTATTCATGGGAATTTTCTATTTGATATTTTTGAAAATAAGAGACTACGATTGCAGATTTTTTTGGTATACAATCCTTTTATTTTTTGAAACATACATACTATTTCGAAGAAATTCCCTCAACCTACCGAACAGCACGGTTCATCATTTGCACTCGCCGGCTTGTCGACCAGTTTCTTCTTTGGCATGATGATGACCGGATTGTCGAAGTCCATCGAATCGTCGTGACCCTGACTTTGCACCTGCATTTCCAAGTCGAGTTCGACCTCCATCTGAGCGAACTTCTCCTCGTCATTCGATCTGCGAGCCAGCACGATCGGCTCCTCGTCGAAGTCATCGAAATCGTCATTTTTGTCGTTCGTCCAGTTCTTCATCTGAAAATGAATGAAACGTAATTCCACATGGATTATGTTAAATTCTTCAGGAAACTCAATTTTAGAATCAAATGCTTCCAAAGAATCGTGTTTCCTATCAATTTGTGTGGCTTTTATTTTAAAAATTAATATTTTTGAAGCCAATCATGGAGATTAAAAAAAACTTGTTTAGTTCAGATATGTTTTAGAAAATGCTTATAAAATTGCGTTTCAGTTCAAGATAATCAGTGTCAGTGAACAGAAGAATCCAGTAAATTTCAAAACCTACCCCGAAATTCATACTGCTCGAGGATGGACCTGCATAACTTGAAGACGACGCTGTAGGAATGCTGAAATGTTTTTTTTTTCAATTTCCTCAAATTTTTATATTTCGGATACGTTTCAAAATGAACTCATATCGCTCATCTTTATCAAAACGTTAATCATCTTTATCACTCTAGTTTAAAAAAATCATAAATATAATATTGCTTCTTTGAAACTATACCACCTAAAAAATTAATTAATTTTCCAAAGAAAAAGCTAGAAATCTGATTTCGAAATTTTCAGATAGACAGATTTTACAGTACCTGACCAACTGAGCGGGAAGTTTGGCATGAGAGGTGGCCGAGCTGTTGGCGATGGACATGGGGAAGGGCATTTTGAAGCCGGAACCCGAATTGCTCGAACTATTTCCAGGAATACTCCCGGCTTGCTTGTTCTCCGCTTTGACGAGGGTCTTCATCGGCTGAGGATTGGCAACGACGGGGAAGCCCTGGATGTTTAAAATTGCATTTTATTGTTACAAAAAAAAATACCGGAATCTTGTGAACCGGCACGCTGACGCCACTGTGAACACCGCCGCAACAGTTGAATTTCGGCATCCGAAAGGCGGGATCTGAAAATTTTATTTTTTCAGAAAACAACTTATTTTTAGATGACTAGGAATTTCAAAAATTCAAGATCCCTTGTTTTATTTTTAAACCTACCCGGCTCGACGAAAGTGTACTTGCCGACTCGATAAGTCCTCCTCTTCTTCGTTTCCTGTTTCACCGCATCCGGCTTTTGCTTTGCTCTGTTTGAATTGAGCATTTTGTCTGAAAATTTGAAAGATGATCGTTTTTAGAAACTCAATTTTTTTAAAGATATTTTCGGTGATTCGAACAACTTGATTTCCAAAAAAGAAAGTTCAAATTTACAAGAAATGTATTTTTTGCAGAAAAATAATGAAAAAACGAAATTTGATAAGAGCGATCTGATGCAAGAAAAACATGAGTTAATAGGTAAAGTTTAGGCGAGAATGAGATCATTGCGAAATCGGTTATGATAAGTTACAATGAATTAATAAATGAAGAAATTCAAGGTCCAGAAAGTTACAAAGCCCGAAATGAATGCATAAAAGTGAGAAATTTCACTAGTGAATTTTGGCAGTGAAAGAAAATTGAAAACTCCCATGTGAGTAGATAGCGGTCAAAACATCTTAGAAAACGTGTTCAAAACTGAAACGGGCTTTTCATACTTGATTTCCCAAAAGAAATATTCCGCTTCATTTTTGAAAAATTAAGTATCACAATGAAATTCTATGGTTGGTTGGATTTTAATTCAAATTTTCGAAAGCCAAATTTTAACGATAAGGCATAGGAATAAGAGAAACGTCTGGGATAACTTGACTTTCAAAGTTCCCAATTGAAAGCTATCTTGTCATTTGAGTTACTGTATTCTGGTGAGCTTGAAGTTTCGGCCGCCGAAAGTTGCAGGTTTCCAAATTTCAGTCCCTGATTTTCTCCTTTATGGCCTGTCTAATCTCGTCGACGCCGTTGCGGAACTTCTCCAAATCTTCACGGTTCTGCCGCAGCTGAAATTCAAAGATTCCAAATTTTTAAAGAATAAGTTTCAATTTTTCGAAGAAGGTTCTAAATTTGTTCGAACTCTTCGAAATTTTCTACAATTTTTCTTACCTTCTGTTGCACAGATTGAATCTATCTGTTTCACTAACGAATTTTTGCCTTATTTGAAACCTATCATTTTTCGCAAAGAAAAATTTACAACATTAATAATGCTGCGAATGTTAAATATTCTTCATGAATAAACCCTTAATTTTTTGAAACTTATTTGCTAAAGAAAAAACCGTACAATATCAGTGGCGATGAGGCCGGCCTTGAGCCTGAGATAGTCCTCGACGGTCCAATCCGACTCCTTCTTTCGATCCAACTCCACAAAAGGGCAGAAGCGCGTGTGCTCGATGTGCTCTTTCCTGAAATACTTCTTTTAAAGTTGGTCAAATTTCGAGAGGTGAGATTTGAAAATAAAAAAGGTTTATATTTTCATTTTTGAAAATTGCTTATCCTCGAAAATAATAAATTACGGGGAAAATAGTTTTCGAAAGATTTTGGAGTCGAAATTGCTCAGATCCTGCTGACTCAACTCTGCATCAGTACCAAATCGAACAATTGTATTTTTAAATTTTATTTTTCTTGAAAATTAGATTTTAGAGAAGACTTGAAAATTTTGTTCCTTGAAAAAAAAATTACCATGGATCGTCGTTCTCCTCGAATAACATCTCTTTGCCGCAGAAAACGCAGCACGCGGATTCGGGACAGCCCGCTGTCGCCGTCGACTTGAAGCCGGCCAGGGCCATCTGGAAAGGAAAGCAATGAAATTCGAAATATTTCCAGACACTTGTTTTTTTTTCTTTTTTAAATCCAAGATTCCTCTTCAAATAGGTTTCAATCTTTCGGAAAATAACTAAAAACTCGGACCCATTGTTTGAGGTTCACTTTTACTTTATTCAAAATAGCTGAATATTCGATGTTTTTATTCGCTCTTACCGCAATGGACGTGCAAGTGGCGCTGTCGATTTTGTCGAACGGCCATCTGGAAAAATGGAAAATGAAAACTTAATACAATTAGGGAAAAACTAATACTTTTGTTTATCAAACTCAAATTTCAAATACTTTTTCCAATATGAGAAAAAAATTGAATTTGATAGAAAAGTACTCAATTTTGGGTATAATAAAGTACTCGCAGCCCTAATTTTTGAATTACCTGGTGAACGTGGCGACTCTGCCTGCAGTGAAGATGAGTGCCTGCTGGTGCGGCTCCAAGTTGCAGTCGATCGACACCTCGCCCTCGTCTGTGAACGACACCCGGGACATTTCTGAAAGCTAAATAAAAACCAGAAAGTTTTGAAACTCCACGATTTTTTCAAAGTTTTTAGAATTCAGAAAAAGTAGAAGAATTTGATGATTTCAGGAGAGGTGAAAATTCCGAAAGAGAACGAATAAAATTGAAAAAATACACGAGGAAAAATCGGAATAGGAAAAATTGAGTTAAGTAAGAGGGCGAATTCTCACGTTATCAGGGACCTTCCTAAGTGATAATCTACCGGTACATCAATACTGATAAGAAAATTCAGGGAATTGATAAGGAGAATCGATAAAAATCCGAAAAATCGCACAATTTAACGAAATTCCAGCCAATAGCAGAAACTCATTCAAACGTGGCGCGGGAAAAATGCATTCGCATTCGAGCAGAGTTGCAAATTGAGATTGGGTGCAGAGTTCGGAGAGATAGTGTACATTTTGGTTCGGAACGCTATAAACAAAATTAGCATATCAGATGAAAATTTGCATTTCTGACATTAAATTAGCACTAGCCGAATTTCAATTTGGTTTTATTTTTAACCTATATAAATTATTTGAAATACTTTTATAAATGGTGGCCTAGCGCAGTATTGTGTTATTGCCTAGAACAGGGTCTCAAGTTCGCTCCCACCTCGACCCAAACCAAGGGGGTTAAGAAACATTGGTAGTGGATAAAACCACGAGAAATTTGCCTAAAATCCCTCGGCCGTTACACATAACAGCAGTCTGTCCTCGGGACGGGCCACTAGTCCTTGTGGATAGGATAGACCGACTGTCCCATTACGGGCTGAGGGTAGCCGACCCCATTTAGTGGAACAAGGCTAGAATTTTTTTTTTAATTTTTATTGCATTTTAGGGTGTTACGAAAGATCGCAACTTCACAACTTGAGAGACTATATAAAAAGTGGAGAGCTTATGCCGACTCTCTTAGCCCTACATACTCTTTTTCGTAACACCCGTTCCAAAATTTCGAATATGATCATGAAAATATCTTGTCAACGATTTTTTTATTAATAAGACAAATGATAGTTTATGAAAAAGTTTATTCAACAATGACCAAAAGTTAAAACAAAATTGATTTGATGACAGATTAATAGTATTTTGATATGATTCTCCATTTATTCTGGATTGGGTCATATTCTTCGATGAATGGGACTTTCTCTTTCTGATTACTATCGGAATAACTACAATAAATATGATTATCTGTAAGAGTTAGATATTCAATGAGAACATACCCTCCAATTGCGTAAAGTTTTCCGTTTGCTGGCAAAAGTGAATGAAACCATCGTGGATAGTTCATATCAGCTATTGTTGTCAATTCTCCATTTGACTGATTGGCATTAGGTTTGAAGACAATGCATGATTTTTGATCCTGCGATTTTTCGCTATAATTAGTTAATTTATAATAAAATTAATCCAAAATATCTAACTCCAATCCTCCTGTAATGTAAATTTTGTCATTTATGCAAGCAACTCCTGCTCCTCTTCGCTTGCAATAAAATTTTCCAACTTCTTTCCATTGACTTGCACTTTCATCATACTGGTAGATCTTATTTGTAGAATTGTGAATAGAAATTACTGAAAGGATATTTTTTAATTTGGATTTAATTGAGCTAATTGATTAATTTGGTATATTGTTGTTGCCCGAAGAAGTGGCAAAACTAGAATCCAGTCTTTTCAGCCAATGTCAGAATGTGAGCCACGTATACACAATGTCAATCACACTTACGATATTTTCCCCCGATTGTCCTTCATTTTTTTGCTATCTTTTCAATTAGCATTCTCCAATTATCGTCTGTTACCGTTTTTAAATGAGTTAATAGGTCAATTAACGAAAATTAATCACAAACAAAATCAAAAACTGTGGGAATGTCGCCGAGGAGTGATTGACATTGTGTATACTTGGCACGCATTCTTCCACTGGCAAAAAAAGACTGCAATCTATTTTCTGCCGCTTCGTCTGGCAACCATAATATTAAGAATACCATATAATTTGTCCATGCATATGACACTTCTACCAAACCAGATATCAGCTCCTCTTGGAAATGCAACAAATTCTTTCCACCCTCCTTCACAATTTTGCTAAAATTAAATTTATTTTGATTGCAATTTTAATCTATCAGTTTCATTTAAGTACAGACAATCATACCAGTATTTTATTTTTTCTTGAACTATCCAAATAGAGTAAACCGTTCTTGAAGTATGTTAGAACTCCTCCACTACCGCAGTTTGGCATACAACCTAATTTTAAACAATAATTTATGTTATGATATTGATCGCAATAAATTAGATTAAAATGTAAATAATAGGTACATCTTCCTTTCTATTCAAATAATACTAACCTTTGTCAGTTATTGAAGAATTACTTATATCGAACATTTCTAATTTCTCCGAGGACTGATCAAAACCAAACATCTAAAATATTTGTCAATCAGGCTCTTCGATTTTTTTAATTGAGTAAATGATCACTTATTAATAAATCAACACCTTTTTCTGATCATTAACATAGGTAGCGTTCGCAAGAGCACCTATATCAAATGAAAATTTTCCTACATCATCAATTTGGTATGTAATCGAATTAAATGAGCATACAGATTGTTTTACAAAATCTGAAATGATTTAGCGCATTAGTCAATAAATTTAGTGAAAGTCAACCATAAAAATATAACATCGACTCCTTAGAATTCATCATAATGGCAGATAATTGGGAGCGAAAATTTGGCTCAACTTCTTTAATATATTGTTGAATCATTTGATGCTGAATCACAAAAATAACAATTGACCACTTATTTAATTGAATAAATGATCTATTTAATGAATATGAAAATTTAACCTGTCTGCTTTGTAGAGCTATTTGAATATCCAAACATTTATTTGACTTATTTAGTGTTGTTTCATTATCATCTGGTAACTCCCTTTAATTCAACTTCACTAATTTTTAGAAGAATTGAACTATTTTACAAATATTCTGCACTGGCCCATTTTAGAAATTCTCCATAATCCTTTAGTGATCTCCGCAATTCAAAAACGTCTTTATAAAATTCATCTAAACTTTAGTTAATTATTGAATTGAGTGACATTTCATTCGAACCTAAACTGGGCTGTTGCGACAATATCAATTTTAGTATGGCTTGCATTCGAGGAGTTTGTTTCATGACGAATTCAGGAACCTGGAGGAAAATATTTATTAAAAAATTATAATTTGTAAACCTTGTAATTTCATGTTATATGAAATAGTTTGGAGAAAAATCTTTAATCTATCAACTTCCCACTTATATCTTATTATTTTACCATTTCACGATATCACGAGGTTACCAAATTGTTTAAAATATCTTTGCAGTAAATTATTACCGTTTCCCTATCGAACTCGAATCTCCGTTTTCGATATAATTTTTGCACTTGATCAGATTGCGTAGTCATGAATTTATCAATGAATTGTAGTTTACTTGCTTTAGAGAAATCAGGTAAATGCCACATTTTACTCAATATGACCTGATCGTTTTCATCCAACAATTGGAGAAATTCGGGTGGTATTTCAATGCACTGAAAACTACCTTTATGATTTAGAAGTTGTGACAAAAGTCTTTGTACGTCTTCTAATTTTTATAATGAGTTAATGCAACTTTAATGAAATTATTTGGAAAGTTTTGATTCTGTTTGGCTAAATTGACATTTCTACTGTGTATTAAAAATTATGGTAAAATTCCTACGAATTAGAAACATTCATTAGATATTGAAATCTCTGAAATCGGCCCAAAGACTCTAGCCACACCTTGTTAACTTCAAATAAAGATTGAAAACTTACAGGATTTGACGACTCGTCTAATTTTGGCATCTTATAGATTGCAAGTTAGAAAGTAGAAAATGATCTAAGTAATCAAAATAGTGTAAATTGATAAATTTTCGTGATAGAAATGCAATCGCTATAGCATTCAAGCCTTATTAAATCGATTTCTACTCTAATATGGAATGATCTTATTCAATTTTTTGACTAATATTTGCAGTTATTAGCGTAGTTGATATATTATCAATAATTGCGTGTTGGACAAACGTAATTAATTTGGATGACGGTTGATCAGTCCGACTTCCAATAGCACTTGGTGTAGGGTAGTTTAGGGAAAATTAATAGGACAGACGTAGGAGAAATGGATATCTCAAACTTGGGTAATTTAAACCTTTTATTTAGTAATGAAAAAATCAAAATAAAAAATAAATCCGATCAGAAATATGTGAGTAGCAAGAAATGCCGCTTGTATCTTAAGGCGGGAAGTACGAGGAAAGAAGAAAGGAAAACATTTTCTTGCATCGGGGATAGATTCAATCTGAAAACAGAGAAAATGTGATTTTTCTACAAAATGAAAAAAGCGAAGGTCGCAATTCGCGACAGCAAAAATCAATCATTTTTCATCATCAATGTTCTTTAAAAATTGAATAATACAAAAATTATTTTTGTCAATTCAAAAATTTATTAAAATAAAACGTTGAATTTGAAACAATATTGCAAAGAGTTCGTATTCAACGATTAGATTAATTGTATAATGGAGCATCTTTCAATGACAGTTAATTGTCATTAGAATATTATTCTCCGTTTATTCAAAATTGGGTCGTATTCTTCGATATGTGACATCTTATTTATATTAACACCATTTATATTACTGCAATAAACATTTGATTACCTCTAAAAGTTAGATATTCAATGAAAATATACTCTCCAATTGCGTAAAGTTTTTCGTGTAATTTTCCATTTTCTAATGAATATGTGCTTATCGCACTGAAATTTCTTCAGTTTTTTTTGGTGTCGATAGTTTAAATCCATTCGCTGGTCGGAAAACTTTCGCAATTTGCCTGACTCAACGTCTTTCCCACATTGAACATCTGGTCCGTTTTTTGTTCTTTCTCTTTCTTTGCAACCCCTCGATAGAGGGAGGATATCATACTCTACCGTGTCTAAAACTTTGTTCTTTCGATCGGACAGGGCAGAACACGACTGCTGTTATTTTTGTCCCATTCCCAGAGATGAAATAAGTCTCCAAATTCAATGACTATGGTTCAAGTCAATTTCGCATGGACAAAAATAGTGCAACAATGTCACTCGAGAAAGCAACCGGACAGAAACGAGAATCATATTACCGTGCTGTCATAGAATATTTCAAATTTAGTTATTTTTTGATACATGCTAATAAACAACAACAAATGGGACAATTAAAAGATTTATTAAATGTTAAAATTTTAATTACAAACTTTCATCCATTTTTAAGAAATTAGGAGACTATTTAATAAAAACCAATTTGAAGCTTCAACATTAAAATCTTAATGAATTATACAATGAATGGTTCAAAATTTAGGCATATTAATTGCAGTCTTTCTTAAACTCGTCAGCACTTTTTTGATTAGCTACAGCCTGAGTTTTATCAAGTTTTAAAGTTAATGGATTCATTTTCGGCTTGTTTGTTCCTTTACAGCTAAGTATAATTTCTGTTGAAGAAACTGTATAGTCAATTAATTTAGAGTTAATAATTTGCGTTTGGCTTTGCTCTAGTTGAATTGGTGCACCGCTTTCTGTCGTTATCGTCCCTCCAACATCCGCTTTGACTCCATTACCAAATTGAAACGCTCCATTAGCGTCGACAGTCACATATTCTGCAGTGATAGGTTGCAGTGGTGCAAGTGTTGTGGTCGAGGTTAACATTGACGTAGAATTTGAGGTTTGAGCGCTCGGAGTGCCAACTCCTGATGTCGTATTCGCACCCTGTGCCGCCTTCTCAACCAATTCCCTCAGCTTCTTCTGTTCCTCTTGCATTTGTTTCGTAGCGTTGCTGATTATCTCCTAAACGATGAGTATGGAAGAGGAAAAAGAACTAATTATTGCTTTAAATGGCTCATTATCATAAGCTCATTCAAATTTTATTTTAAATAAATTACCTCCAATTCTAGCGGGGTATAAGGAACAGGGTAGGGAACTCCGAGTTGCGCGCTGGCCGTTCTAAAATTCGCATTTAAAATCCATATAGTAAATTAAATATTAGGCATACTTTTAATACATGTTGTTTAAATAAACCCGATGTTTCAGATTACAAGATTTCACATTTTCTTCAACGTTAATCTCGGTATCGAGAAACTAAAGAAATCATTAACTTACTGAACGTGGCAGAAAGCGAAGAAGAAAACGAAGACGAAGTAGGCGTTCATTGTTGATGGATGAAAGTTTGGCTCGAGCGGCTAAATTTTAGAATCATTTTCACAAACAACAATAATTTTTCTTTGCAACTTGAGAATATCAGCTGAAAATCAGCCAATACAGAGAAGAGAAATGGATACATCTATGCTATGGCCTATCCAGATATCTTTTGATTTTCAAATGATACCAGAATGCTGGGGAAGAGGAGGATATTTGAGAGTTCTGATGGCAAACTAGGAGCTTATCACTGGATCTGATTTCTTGCTCCGAAATCGGAGGTATTTATAGTTTCCAAGGTCGTCATTTCTATGGTCGCATTCTGCAACAATTTGAGTCATTAGTTCAAAACTCACCATTTGTGCCATAGAAATTGAGAGGCCCACACAATAGCTGATATTGCCAATTAAAAAAACAGACATAAAATTGCGTTTATTATTTGATTTTTCATAGCATTCCTACGAAATTTGTACATATTATTGGAAAAATGATCATCGAAAATGGGCAATTTTCAAAGTTTAATTTCAGCACATTGATCAATAATATGCTTGATTATTTTTTTTTAGATATTATTCTTTAAAATCAATTTTCGAATGATAGCAACTCCACACTTTCTCTAGAAACACTCAAGTTTATTTTTTTTTGCAAGTTTTCACGACTTTTTTCTTCTTTCATAAAAAAAAGTTTCAAAGCTCGAAGTTTCTAGTTGCAAAAATCACAAACTCGTTTTCCTGCAGCGAAGAAAGCTCTGATCGCCCAGGAAGAAGCCGTACCGAGCGACCCATTCTGCACACTCTGGACAGGCACAGAAACATCAGAATCATCATTCGGCGGCGAGTTCGACACAGAGTTGCAAGGGGCTCTCGCAACTGAGACACTCCAAATGCTAGAGAGTGACAAGTAGAGGAAAAAGAGCAAATAATGAATCAGAATGGAATGCGAATGATTGAATAAAGGAGTGATTTTGAGTTGGAAAATAACCGACTTTTCACGATATCATTATTTATCAAAGGCAATCTCGAAATAACGGATCGACTTTTTTTTCGCTACTCCTAACGCCATTCATTCATCTGCCCCTACAAATTCGGCCCGTTATTGTTCGGTTTGTTATTAGTTCGTTATTTCAAAATGATCATATATGAGGTCTGTAAGAAGCGAGCATTGATCAGAAAGAGATCCAACTAGCAATGAGTCTGACTTTTACTCATATTTGGAATGATGCTCGAATCTTACAAGGAATCTCTTATATAATGTTGATGCAATAGAAAGTAGCTATTTTGTATTGAAAGTAACATTTAATTTAATTGAATGTACAAATAAGTTAAATTATTCGTCATTGAAAGGCTGTAATTATTCAAAAATGAAATAACGTTGAAGAATACAGAATGATGTGATGTCTCGAATAATATTTGAAAATTATCATTTAATTTCGAAATTTTATGCCATGTAAACTTGGTAAATGTTATTTGATACTTTCAGCGGTTAAAATTTGATTTATTGAAAATGAATCATATATGTACAATAGAAGCTCAAATAGTGAGGGCCTTATTCGAAGTTTTATAATAATTATTCAGTAAAATGAGTTTAAAATGTCATAAGATAAAGGATTCGGAAAAGTCGTCGCCAAATTTAGGATGAAACTAGAGTAGGATAATATTGAAATGATGTTAGAGCGATAGTACGATATGCAAAAAAGACGAGAAGGAATTTACGAAATGACGATAGGCCGATACAAAGACAAATTGGAATGATCAGGATTAGAGTTGGGTAGGATAAATGATCATCCTATCGTCGTTTCGCAAATTTCCTACAGACCTAGAGAAGACTTAAGTCAGATTAGTTGCGCTAG
>LIAE01006263.1:44213-57449 GCA_002287525.1 Diploscapter pachys | reverse complement strand
TAATTTTATTGCATTCTTTGCAGGACCAGATCCTCCTGAATGGCGTAAATATGCATCTGTGGCTTATTTCAAAGGCAAACTGTATTATTTGGGTGGATTGGATCCTAGCACATGGGAAGAAACGAATCGCGTTAATGTAAGAAGATCGAATAAAAATCCATGAAATAATTTATTCAGGTTTTAATAGATGGAAAATGGGAAACTGGACTTGATTTTCCTCTTCCAATTAGTCGTCCTCAAACAATAACATGCGATGAGATTTTATACGGTCACATTATAACATATTCATTATTGTAATTATGCGTATTCAGTTATTGACGGATGGTGGAGTCAAAAGATATATCGACTATCAGACGATGAACGGGAATGGGTTGAAATTGGAGAGATTCCAGAAAAACGAATTTATTTCGGAATTGCATCGCTGAATAGAAAAATTTACATAACTGGAGGACACAAGTCGTTAATTTTGTATAATAAATAATGTATCATTATATATTTAGTTGGAAAGAATTAAAAGCCTGTCTGTGTTTCGACCCCTCAGCTCCAATTGACAGTCGAATTTCTCGAATCGCTGATATGAGTTATGAAAGGAATAAACATTCGCTTAGTGCTACGGATGGAAAATTATATGCAATCGGAGGGTGAGTTGAGATTTTGCATGTCTTTATACGAATATTTGTTAACTTGGATTTCAGATTTATTAGTGGAAAGTTTTATAATTCAATCGAAGAATACGATCCACAAATGAATGAATGGCGAAAAGTTGGAGAATTAGAATTTGAATAATGCAATTTAATATCATGTAGCCCTTTTATTTGGCATATTATATTTTATGAATATTATTTTTATTGGACTATTATTAAAAATTTCAACAAAAATGATATAGGCAACTTTCGAAAACATCCATTAGTGATGAGAAATAATTGTAACTGAAATAAATATTTCCTTTAATCAGGGTTGTACGAATTGAACTGAACTTCGAATTGTCTGGAAGTTCAGTTCAGTTCAAGTTCAATTTTTCCGCAATTCAGACATCCCTGATCCTGCCATTTACTCTCCATTATTTGCGGCAATGTAATTACCAGAAAATTACATTTTTTGTTTTAAAAGTAGTCGAATAAATTCAAGAAAAGCATCACTAGTTGATAGCATATTGAAAATTGATCAACTTATGCTAACACACCCCTCGAAAATATTTACTCTGTCCGGTTATTCAGGGAAAATCGAAAAATCTTTTCGGAAGATAGCAGATTAAGGACAATGCTTCATTTTTACTTCCTAGAGTACTGTATTATCATATGGGCTATGGTATACCACCCAAATGGTGCTCGAATAATATGCTATAAAATGGGTATCAATTGACTGGAGAGTAATATTCGAGTCAATTTCTACCAAATACGGCAAGTGGCTGATCCCCTAAACCATTATATTTTTAGAAAGCACATTCTATGGTTATGTTTATCCTTTTTGAAATTTTCGAAAATTTTTTATAGCAAAAAAGTTTTCTTTGTACCTTCTGACGGGTGTCAAATCGCCAAAACACTCTACTTTGACCCCCACCTAGCCCCGCCCACTTTTGAAGGCAGGGCCTGATCTCTCCATTTTTGTGATTAAGGCCCATGGGTGTATCCACTCATATGGGTTTGGTTCGGATCCGAGACACTTTTGCAGTTGTCCGGATCCCCTTTGATAGTTATTCTGTTTATTCGTGGAATGGTTCTTAATATTTCTGATCAGTTGAATCTCACTAACAGATCTCACAGTAGTTATTTCAGTTTTCTTGATTATAAATGCCAAATAAAAATGTTTATTCAAAAATTCAAACCATTAAAAACGACGACGAAATTCTAAGAATTTTCGATATGCAAAACACGTCAGTCCAAGAGAGATGACAGCAGAAGCAAATTTGAGACTCCAAAAGAAGAGTTGAAGTGAATTATTCTTTTCAATAAGCTCTTTTCCTTCTTGTGTGGCATAGACAGTGATGCTTCCAAGCATGGATTCAGTATGATAAATTGATTGTAGGTGATCTGACATAACTGAAAAATTATTTAAATTCAAATCGAAGGACAAAAAATAATCGCATGGATAGAAACCAAAAAAATCAACTATAAAAATACAAAATAAAATTTATTAATTAAAAAGTGTTTTCAATGTTACACAATAACTTAATTAATTATCCTCGGATAGCACATTCACTTCATCTCTCTGTATATAGTGTTTATCTCTTTCTTAGGTAGTCGATAATCTTATCGTGGTCAATCTGAGTCCCGATCAGATCCGATTAGCCTCAATTTCGTAACCTAGTGTTGATGTATTTCACTTTAGTATTCGAAGGATTCAACGTTCGATTATTGATTAAAGTTAGACTTTTAAAACTATCTTAATGTTACGCTTTTAGTTATGAGGCGTCAGTCAGAACTTGGATTAACACAAGTTTTTATTAGCATACTGTCAAAGTGACAATAGTTGGAGAAGGTTTGGAGATTCACTCCCACAAGAGCTCAGGAGATTCGAATCAATTGTAAGGTCAAAGTGAAGACAATTCGAGGGAAGGTCAGTGGTAGTGAAGATAGAAAAAAAAAAAACTCTAGAAGAAGAGACTGGAAAGATGTAGGATGTTCGATAGCTGATGATTAGGCAGTGGTTGTAGAGAGGGGAGAGAATGAGAAGTACAGCTACTGGGAGTAGATATAGACGGAAGGACTAACAGCATGTGGGAGAGAGGTTAGAGGTAGAGGGAAAAATAGAAGAATGAATGAATGGTACTTTAACATTTATTTAATACATAAACATTTAAGAAATAAGTCGAAGAAATAATATTAATTTTCACATCGCGATTTACTTCTCGGTCTTAGTAAAGCTTTTAGAAGAATGTTTGTTAGTCGCTGAAAAATAAAAATCATTTATTTCAAAAATGTAAAGAACCTACTAGGTTTAATTATAGAGAACATTTGAAACGCATTGAACATTTCCCACAAAGAAACCAAATTGACGAACTACATATGTTCCACCAACTAGGACAATGGTGATTCCTGCAGCAATGAGAACTGCATTGACGGCAACACTATCAAGGCAACGCTCCAGAGCCTCTTGACTCATGTTAATTTTCACCGTTTGACCGTAGATAGTTACATCGACGCCAAGCGCAGTAGACATCACAGCTGCGACTCCAACCATTTTGCGCTAAAAACGAATATAAAAATTGTTTTTAGTTTATGAATCGAATATTTGAATGAACATCACAAAAAATTGTTGTTTAATAACAAATTCTAGCACTAGTCAATATCATAACCTCCAGAAAAAAAACTTTAGAAAAATTGCTTCTATTTAATCATGATTCAATTTTTATTAGCCTACGTAAGAGGTTTCAGAGAAAGGAAGTAGTATATATATATACTAATTTTATTAAAAAATCCCTGTGCCAGAAAAAAGTTCTATTATGTTGTTAGCAGGCATGCATTTCAAGGAATTTTTGAGGCCTAGGCCGGGCCTGGAGCCTGAAATTCAGGCCCAGGCCTTGAAGTCACATGTCTGGTTGTTAGCAAAATAATAATGAATGAAAAATTCTAAGTTATTAGACCATCAAGTTTAGATTTTTATCACTGTTCTGATTTTACAAATCGAGTGATTAGTTGTTTTACATATTTTTGAGCAATTGTAAAATGCCGTTGATGACAAATATTGAGCTCAATTTTGGGAGAGAATGTTGAAACCTTTCTTTAATCCACGTGTGTTTTTGTGGCATTCGAGTTCGTGAGCGATCTTATATCAAATAAATGGCCCTTTCGCTTTTCGCTCTTGGTCTGCTTCACAAAATGCGTCTTAAGATTAGAAAAGCCATAGATAATTGATAGATGCGAAAACAGGGAAATCAATTTCGAATTTCATAAACATATTTCACATTTACTTCATTTAGAACTGGAAATATTCTTTTCTGTTGGATAAAAATACCATATGCATAAGTAGAGAGTGCAAGCCCCGCCCACTTTGCATTAGAAGAGAAAACAGAAGGGAAGACCGTATAGGCTATTTGGAAAAGGGTTTTCACTTGAAGTATTCATATTTTGTGAAATCCAATGAATGATATTAGTCGATTCGAGTATGGAAAACATTTTTCTCCATTGGAGAGAATCACGAGAGTCGCAACATGGACGCGAAACTGGGCACTGAAATTTTGAGGTTCGATATTTTTGACCATAAGTGGATTATTATGTCTCAAATATGACAAGAGGGCATTAGGGATAGAAAAGAGATTGGTAAATTCATGCTGGGAAAATTTAATAATCTCACAGATCATAGGGTTATTTGAGAATTTAATAACTGAATGAATGAATTGATCATTTTGAATAATTGTCAGTGCATATATGATATGGATCAAATAATGTTTAAAAAAATGAAATCTGAGGTTGACTTTGAAAATAAATTTTCGACCGGCCACTTTGTGATTTCGTTA
This sequence comes from Diploscapter pachys, assembly GCA_002287525.1. Classification (NCBI taxonomy): domain Eukaryota; kingdom Metazoa; phylum Nematoda; class Chromadorea; order Rhabditida; family Rhabditidae; genus Diploscapter; species Diploscapter pachys. The sequence goes on along the minus strand of LIAE01006263.1, from coordinate 52,993 downwards.
TATACCAGCTTGGCTGATATTCGCCAGCATGTGAAATCTTTACGAAATCAGTCCTTGTCAGTCCTTGTTAGTATGTTTGTAAAGTGTGTCTGTCTGTTTGTGCACGCTTATATCTAGAGATGTGATGATCCGATTGAGATGGGGTTTGCACCAAAAGATGCGCAATTTTCCCGCGGTGTGCAACGTAAAAAACCCGGTGAAATTTGGTTCAGAAAATGGGTACTTTTACCCAAAAATGTGGTTCCCCTGTATAAAGTTAGAAAAGAGAAATAGCGCGTGAGATGGAGAGAACAAACGCAATGCGAGCGAAAAGGAAAGGGAGAAGGGAAGGTCCAGTGAATCGTCGAATTTGACCAGGAATTGAGGCGTGCTCCTGTGGAAGGGTGGGCATGATTCCCGGCTCTCAATGGCAAGAGTCAGTGTAGTAAAAGATGATGTGGACGTAGTGTTCGGGCTCTGTTATTCTAAAAATGATATGAAATTACTTTTGCAGAAATTATCCACTGAAACTTTAATGATAAAATCCATCTTTTTTATGCGAAAATGACAAAAACTGGTGAAGAAGGATAATCAAGCAAGGAAATCTGAATCTGAAGTTTATTTTCACTTTTGGACTACACAATTGGGGTATTTACATATGAACAGAGTACGCCTGCTATTTTTAGAATTTAACTGGCAAATGACTAATTGTTAGTTTTATGACTTGATGTATTTTCAAGAGGGGAGAGCTATAAGATTGAAAATTTTTATGGTATGAGAGAGTATGAGCATGAAAATGAGAAATGCAATATATGTTAAATTTTTCTTTTCGAAGTTTTGTGTTTGGTGTTGATGTTAGTGTTGTTTTGATATTATTTCGTTTTGCACTTTTGCGAAGCAAAAGTCCTAGACGAGGGAAAGCCGCGAAGCGGCCGACCGAAGGCTAGTCATTATATATTTAGTTACCCTGATATATTAAACTCCTGTCTGTGTTTCGACCCCTCAGCTCCAGCTGACAGTCGAATTTCTCGAATCGCTGATATGAATTATGCAAGATCCAATCATTCGCTCATTGTCGCTAACGGGAAATTGTATGCAATCGAAGGGTGAGCTGAGATTTTGCATGTCTTTATACGAAGTATTTGTTAACTAGACAGGAAACTTCAATCGAGGAATACGATCCACAAACGAATAAATGGCGAGAAGTGGGAGAGTTAATGTAAAATAAAGCTTGATTATAATAATCTCAGATTTCATATCAAAATTTTATTCAATAAAATGTGGAATGATAATTTAATTTAAATAAATATGGTACAGACAACTCTCGAAGACATCCAAAAGTGATGAGGGATATTTCAACTGAAATAAATATTCCTTTTAATCAGGATTGCACAAACTGAATTGAACTTCGAACTGTCTGGAAGTTCAGTTCAGTCCAAGTTTGATTTTTCGAACTTAGACAGTCCTGATCCTGTCATTTGCTTTCCATTGTTTATGATAATGTCATTACCAGAAAATTCAATTTTTGTTTTAAATGCAGTCGAATAAATTCAAGAAAAACAATAAATAATTGATGGCATATCGAAAATCGATCTTAGGGTAGGAAATAGAAGAAACGATTGTCGTTTGAGAGATTTGTCTAGAAGAAATGGTTGTAGAAAGGAAAGTGAAAGATAAGATGGAATGACCGTTCACAGCAAAAGATCCAGGACACTTTTGCAATTGTCCGGACCCCTCCGTCAGTTGTTCTGGTTATTCATGGAATGTCTCAAAAGATTCCGAGGCAATAGAAAACGAAAGCAGGGGCGAGATAGAGTTCTGATTTTTAAAAAAATTCAATTCGGTTTAACCTTGGTAAGTAATAGGTATTTTCATGCGCTGAGATTAACTACCGTAAAGAATTGCAAAAATGAGGATGAGACCCCTGATTGGTAGCGAGACTGAGAGAGAGCTGGCGATCAACTAGGAGGAGCTAGGTTCGGCGCATGGACATTGGGTGGCGACTCGAACGGGGCAGCACATGCCTGGGGGAGCAGTGGCCAGCGTGAGTCACCGCAGTTTGTCGTGGGAGATCAGCGGGCTTTGGGAATCAAGTGGTTCACTGCGAAAGCGCGATCAGAATCCAACGAATCAGACAGAGAGGGGGCTCGCTACCGAGTGCAGGCCTCACCCAACTCGCTTATATAAGAGTGGGAAAAGGAGTGCAGCATGCGGGCCGCTTTTCTCCCTCCAATTCTCAATATGCAGCGGGAGGGGAGGAGGGGCGAAAGAAAACACAGAAAGAAGGGAGAAAGAGCGCGAAAAATAACGAAAATGAAAAGAAGAAATGAAATCTAGAAAAAAAACTAATTTTCATGAAAACTTTGAATAAGAAATACATTTTGTCAATAGTACTTTATTTTCTTTGGAACTTTATAGTACATTTTCATAAAAGAAAAAGGCGAATAAATATTTTCTCCAGAGAAACGATATGGACAATTTTTCTTTGAAAAGTTTAATAAATGTGAAATTCTACTGCATCTAAATAATAATTCAGACGAAAAACGCAAAATAATTTAATCGCGAAAGTAGCTGAAATAAAGGAGAATAATTTGATTTTTGCAATTATGCTTTTGTTATTTCTCTGGCGATAATCAGTAAGTGAACAAGTGAATTCATCCAGCAAATTTATTGCTACAAACTGAAAGATTCTCCACAACCACAAGTTCCTTTGATGTTTGGATTCCTGAAGACGAATTCGGCTGAGAGTTTGCTTTCGACGAAGTCCATCTCGGATCCGAGCAAACTCAGCTGCGCTTTAGGGTCGACCCAGATCTTCGCTCCATCCTGAATACCCCTTTTGAAACTTTTAGTCGGAAACAATGAAGTTGCAACTTTAAGATTGAAATCGAATTTGAAACTTCGTCTAAACTTGGTTAATGAATATCGTTTTCAAGTAATACCTGTTCAACTTCCTCATCGAATTTTTGTTTCTCGGTAGCAAAATTGAGTGTGTAAGTCAGTCCACTGCAGCCTTTTTGTTGAATGCCGATCTGAAAAATCATACAATCAAATATGAAGATGAAGACAAACTTCCGGACTATTACCTTTAGCGCTTTGGCCTGTTTGTCGGATTCGAGGAGTTTCTTCACCCGGTTCACTGCAGCTGGAGTAAGTGTCAGTGCGGCTCTGAAATGAAAATATTTTCATCAAAATCATTAGTTGCATCATGAAAGGTAAATTCTAAAACAATGGTTAGTTTTTTCGTCAATGATGAATTCATAAGCCATTGCTTACTTAGTAGCTCGAAGTTTCCCGACTCCTTTGACGACTCTAGCAGCGCCGGCGATTTTTGACATACAACTCCTGAAGATCAGCTTTATTTTCACGGAGAAATTTCTAGGAAAATAGGTTAGATATTTTTCATGTGTTATTACATCTTTCTGTAAATTGGGACAGGTCATAATCAATCATAAGCCTAAAAGTATTTATTCATGTCGATAAAACCTTCCTAGAGTCAGGTAGTTAGCAACAACCCTCGCATAAATGTGGAATCATAAACAGTTCAAATCAACTCAACAAACACATATTGTGTAAAGATAGCTAATTGTAGACGAGAACAGCGATCGGCAAAGTGGAGACATTTCCGTAGCCGTCGAATTCGACAGAGCACATTTCCTGGGGACCGAGGCGGATGATGCGAGCTAGGTAGTACTGAAAATTGAAGCATTGATCAAAAGAAGACAAGCACTTATAAATGAATTCATTTGCATAGCTTTTAGAGAGATATTCCTAGTACCTAAAAAGTTGAAACGAATGATAGAATAGAAAAACCTCGAAGACTAATCGTATCGTCATTTCAGTTTGCAAGGGTAAGTTTTCTTCGTGTCTCATAAAAATAGAAACAAGTATGCAAAATAAAACGACGAATGCCAAGAAGAATTAATCCTCAAATGTAGGATAAAAATAATTTACAAAAAAAAACCCTCACCGCTCCATCGTCCCAAGGCGCTTTGCATCGATCGCCGACCTTCCATCTGGGAGTCTGATTTCTTCCTCGGCCCTGTCCTTGTCCTCCCATTGACATCTGAGAAAGTGCTGAAGAATAACTACGTTTTGACAAATCAAAGAAATGAGGTATTCACCATTTGTTGTCTCGTTCACTGAGGGGAAATCGGAAGCCATGAGTGCAGGTGGAGGAGCTCGGTACTGCGACTGCGACTGACCTTGGTTCTGGGAGTAATTCTGCTGGCGGCGATTACTGTCTGAAATTTGCATGTAAGATAATTTCACAGAGCAGAAATATAGACAATGATATTTCTAAATCAGAATTTCTATTGAAAAGTTGGATTCAGAATTCCGTTTCATACTTGCTGCAGAATTACTGGAGTGACTTTATCAAAAATTCGATAGTGATTTGAAACTTACTTTCTCATTTCTTTAATTCCAATTTAGAAAAGAAAACAGGCGACCTGGAAAAGTAGTCGCAATAGTTGCATCGATGTACTCAAAATAGTAAAAGAAGAGAATCTTTTCCCTAACAAATCCTATACTATTTTGCATGCAATGATTCTACGATGCAACTACTTTTCGAAATTTCCAGAAAATCCTACTTTCAAATTGCATGTTCCTGTATCTGCCTCCTGTATTTCCTGCATTTCCCTCTCTGACTGCAGCATCCTGTCTACCTCCTCGTCTGTTGTCTCTCTGCTGGAATCCACCCTGATGTCCCTGATTGCCTGGTCCTTGTCTGCCTCCATCTGTAATCATTGCTATTGTTCATTTACTTCTAAAGAATGCCTCACCCTGTCTGCCTCCCCTTCCAGAATATCCCTGTCTTTGACCTCCTGACTGTGGTGTCTGTCTGTTGTTCTGGTACGAGTTGTTTCGTCCAGCGTAGTTCTGATTCTGAAAATTTAGGCAAAAAATGCACAAGTTTTCGAAATAAAAATCAAACAAAATACACGGTTAGACAAATATTTGGAAACTATTGCTATTATAATTTGCATTGAAATGGAAGTGAATGATTTGGATTTTCGACTTTCATCGATAAACTAGAATTTCATTTAAGAAAATACTGCTACGAGTTCCCTAAAACCTTAAAGCGTTTCCAAACTTTAGCGTACCTTGTAAAATTCGGCATTTTATACACTGTTGAAAAATTAACGTCTTCTCACCTGATTATATGAAGGTGCAGCAGGAGCTGGAGCTGAGTTTTGAGGGAAAGATTCTCCGACGGAAGGAGCGATGAAGTCGAACAGAGTGGTTGGACCTGAAGGACGGGCGAATTCGGCTGGCACCTGAACATAAAAATTCAAAAGGACCGAATGAAAATGTTATGTCTTGGCTGATTTCACTTATTTACCTTCCCGTTATTCGGTATCTATTTAATACTTGTATTTGTTGATCGAATGGCAAAGATGTGTCATAAATAGACAATGAAAGATGGAAGAGATAATGATTGAAATACACAATTGAAGAATTCAAATAATACGTCCTATTGAAAAATTAACAAAAAAAAAACTTTGAAAGAGAAAAACAACTCACAGGTCTGTCATCCTCGTCATCTCCTCGCCTCCCTCTTCTTCCGAATTTGCCCTTCCTTTCGTTCTGTTCAGTTGCAGGAGCGGGCTTTTCAACTCGAGCTGGTCTCGGTTCTTCCTTCTGAAAAATTCAAATTGAAGTAAAAAATTCTTCCACCTTCAAACCTTGACGGGCTGTGGAATGTTAACGTTGGGAGCAGCGAAAGTCTTCTTGCCTGCAGCCTCCTCTTTGGCTGCGTTGATCGTCTCCTTCCGAGCCTTGTCGAAATCGTCCGATTCTCCGGGCTCCTAAATAAATGCAATTTTGAAGAATCTCATTCCTTTGAATTGTATTACTTTTTAAAGATACAAGATGAAATAATAGAAAATCATGAACGCTTTCCCAACGTAAAAAAGGCAAAAAAAAATTCTAATCAGTTTTCTTGCGTCTTCAACTTCTGAAGTATACAAGCTTACAAAATTAATGGCCTTTCAATAATAAATATACAATCTTGGAAAAAATTCTCACCTTCTCCTTGTTGATAGCAGATTTGATGACGTCGTTGGCCTTGAAATTCCTAGGCGTCTGTGCTCCTCCAGGGTCGATTTGCTTGCCGAACGAGATCCATTTCGGTGCCGTATTTTCCGACTTTCGGGGTCCCATCGATTCGCGAAATGCACTCTGAAATTTGCATATTCGATAGTCGGTGAATGATGCAATGAACTGAAAATTGCAACGCTAAATGACGGGGTGCCTCCTTTTTCTGCCAATTCCTATTATATTTCGTCATTTACAGGTTGCCATATATTCAGAAACTGTTCTCACATTTTCAATGTTCCATTTCTCGATTAGCTGCGGCACCTTTCCTCCCAAAACAGTGCAGTTCGATCGATTGAGCAGCAGAAAGGAACTCTCCAGTTGAATTTTGCCGTTCAGTAGCAGCTTCGTGCCGGGAGGAGTGTCAGCGCTGAAAATGAAATAAGTGTTTATCTAAAAGAACGCAATTAGAAACTGGGAACTAAAACACAGGATAGAGATGCTAATGAAACTGTTTGAACATTTTCAGTAGATTCAAGAAAAATCATTCGATGAATGCCAAAATGCCCAACCTGATAGGACAGTTTTCTCCGAAGAACAGTCCAGAAATGGCCTGTTGTCCATCAGTGAGGTGCACTCGAATGACGCAGTCGCGGGCCGAGGTCGAACCGTCTTTGATCTTCGGCACAGAGGCGTTTCTGCAAGTTGAAACAAGTGCATTCAGAGCACGAGTATCGTGTTGAAATGATAGGGAAAATATTTTTCCTCCTTGTCAAAGAAAAATACAAATTTGTTTTTTTTCCAAAACCTACTAAACTTTTGAAACGTACCTGTATCTGACGAGCTGCAACACGACAGGCCCTTCGAAGGTTCCCTTCTCCTTGTTGGCTGCATCCGAAATGCACGGCAGACCATAGGAGCGCATGTCCAACTGAATTTTGTTATTTTTTTCTTATTCAAGACGAAATAAATTCGGAGCTATTTGCGGTGTGGTGCGCGATTTTCCGCACCGCCAACAGCCCTGGTTAAACTCTTACATCACACAATTCAGCATAGAGCTTCTTTTTGTCAGAGGGCGTATTTTTGAGGAGCGAAGGCAACAGAGACTCGTTGAGATGCCAACCAACGTCCATTTTGATTCTGATGCTGAAAACAAGGCATGATTAACGATCTAAGAAAAATCTCCAAGATAAATTTTCGGGTTAAAAACCACGATTATGATTTAATGATGAAGAACTTATGAGAATTTCATTTTACTTCGATACAACTCGAAAATTGCACAAAATCATCACATAAAAAACGACAATCACGAAATATGACAAATGCGAGGAATAAATAAGCACATATCTAATCAGGCTTTTTCATAGATACCCGTAAATGAAACATGTAAGAAAAGCAAAAATGATAAATTCTACCTACCAGTTTTTACTATAAATTATAAAATTCATAGAACCTCAGTTTTGATTCAGAAATCTCCTCTATCGGGTTCTTCATTTTCGAGCGACAAAATGGGAACGTAATAGAATTTGTCGCAGCAGTAATCGGAGTAGGTGATTTCGGTCAATTGGGTCATTTCGCCAACTGATAGATCCTAAAAATGACTTTTCATTTTTAATTGTAAAATATCGAGTTGAAAAGTGGACGTTTATTTCTACAAGAGAAAAACTATCTTATTTGCTCACCTGAACGGATTTGTGCGGCTGGAAGTATTTACATTCATTGTCGAGATAGCCGGGCACGAGCGCGTCGAAGAAGAAACTCCCGTCTTCCAGCGCTGTTACGGAATGAAAATTGTCTGAAAATGCATTCTTATTATTCACAAGTTATTTTTTCGAAAGTTTTCAAAGGATCACTCATTCCACTATGACAACTTCATTTTCCAATAAGGAAAATGACTAAACGCTTTAGATATAAAAAATATCCTCTTGTAAATCTACTTTAAATTCAGAAGAATAATATTATTTCATTTTACATATTCCTAAAAAGATACCAACCTTGAATAGGATCAAGAAATACAGCGAAATCTTCTGGCGTGAGAATTTTCTCCCCTTCAAATCTGACTGGAGTGCTTGGATGTTGAATTGATGCTGACTGGTCGACAAAGGAGAATGAAGCTATCTGCAAAATAAAGAAACCGACTTCCTTTGCAAGGAGTCTAATTTGATGGTTACCTTGATACTTCCTCTGATAACCCTGAGGAATCCACTCATTTGCGGGTGATTGTGCAGAGGAATGGCTGCTCCCTCACGACGAAACCCGAAGATTCCGGTGTCGATGCGATTGTCTCTGTACACGTCTGCATATAGCAGTGGGGCGAGATGGCGACGCAACGAGAAGGGAGGCTGATTGTTGAGGGCTTCACCAAATTCTGAAGAGAATTTTTGAATAGCTGATAAATAGTCGATAAAAAAAATCCCGTCGATACAAAAACTAAACATTTCAAATGCACAAGACGTTATTCGTCTTGAGCAGGACTGTACGGAATGACATTTTGGGACTTCAGAGTGCGGAATGCGAAACGGAAGGGAAAATAGTTAAAAATGATTCGAAACGGAATATTCCGTACAGCTCTGATCTTGAGACGAAATACGAAAATCTTCGTCCATAATTTTAGCGTGGAAATTCTTCTTTCATTATTACAAAAAGCTTTAAACACAATTTTTAAATAAAAAAAATAACCTAGATTGTTAGCGTTGATTTGTGAGACGAGAGAGGCGAACTCGGTTAGCGCAGTTTTGTCGGGCGATTTGCGATCGAGTCTT
>LIAE01006263.1:0-44162 GCA_002287525.1 Diploscapter pachys | reverse complement strand
AAATATCATATCACAGAACAATTTTTATCATCTTCTCTTTTATACTCGAGGAAAGAAAAATCGAGTTATTCTGTGACGTGACAATGTGTAAACCAGAACAACTAATAGAAAACCACATGAAAATAGGCTGAAGCTGAATCAAACAGCTATTATTTAAAGAGGTGAAATTTAAGTAAAATCGAAACTTTATTATTGCGATAAAATCATCTCCCGTATAAAATGGTCGAAGTGCTGAAATCACGAGAATAAAACTACCGTATCTGGGAATAATAAGTAGGAACTGTCAAATTATGCAATTTGTATGGTCAAAAATTGGGAATTATGTCGATGGTAAAATTAAGTAAAAACCGGTCAAAATACATACAAGTACAAGTAATCAGCTGCTCGGGATTATCACAATTATGACTCGAATTCGATGATAATTAAGTAACTATCACAATCTTATCATATCACAGCAATTGATAAATAGATTTGGGATAAAAGAGACTTTGGGAATTGAAGAAAAAGTGCAATATAGAAATTTGTTCCATTCAAAATTCGTCTGAGAATCATTCTTTAGAAAAAAAAATCAATAAAATTGAAGAGGAAATGAAAAATTAAAGCAATTCTACCTGATAAAATCTTGTAATTTTGAGCAGTAGCAAGAAGAATAAATAACTCTGATTGACTAAAAATACCGACTTATTTGAGCTGAGAAATGTCCGACTTCAGATCGGGGAAGAAAGTGGACCATTTGGCTTGCAGGCAGGCCTCGATTCCGGTGCACAAATCTGCGATCTTATAGAATTTGTCAGTCAATTCATCGTGCAGTTCGTTCACTTCTGAAGAATAACCATTTGAAAACTAAGTAAAAGTTTACTATTCCGTAAATGAACAAATAAATTGGTATCTTTTTCGCTCATTGAATGAAAAATATGATATTCAACGTTTGTTCATTTAGATGATTTTAATAAAAAATAAATAAACAAACCATTGGGAAAGACGGGAAATTGCACAGTTGCAAGCTCTTCTTTGCCTTCGCCCAGAGCGACCACAGTCCAAATGCCAAAATCGGATGCATCTTTCAAACTCAGAGTGGCTAGGTCCAGCTGAAAGTCGTACTTTGTGAGCTCAAGGAATCTCCAAATAAATAAGCAAAGAAGAAATAAAATTGGATTTCATGAAACTTGGTATCGTGATAAGAAATTTTGTCTCGTCACTAATTAAAACAAAATTGATTTTTTTTTAAAACTCACATCAGTGAACTGTGTTCCCCAGATGGAATTGTATGGTTTGATCTGCTGCGTGGCCTTCTCCTCGCCCTTTGCATTCCTCCAACTGACACTCGACTGGGGACTCGTCCAATTCGAATCCACAGAAGTCGGCAAATCGGGCACTCGATGCCATTTCAGGCGGATTGTGCTCGTTGATTTCTGCAAAATAAAATTTGAAAATTTAATCTAGATCTCGTGTGACGAGGTTTTTTCTCTTGTAAAACGTAAATAATAAGTTACTACATTTGTGTGAATTCAATTAGAAAATTATGGCAGTGTGCCTTTCCCCCATTTACTCTCTCAGGAAGGCCCTTCCCAAAAATGTGAATGGTGGGAAAAGGTACGCTGACAAAAATGGTAGACCAGAAAAGTGTCAATAAATGTAAGGTTGAACGAGATACCGCATTAGAATATCCTAGATGATCGCGGAAGATCTCCTCTTTGTGATCGATGCTCATTCCGAACGCTGCTGACTGAAATTTTGAGAGTTGTGTTCTGATGAATTTATACAAAGGGTGAGGATTCAGAAGAAATATCAAAAGCAGCAAGGCGTCAAAACGCGATGTTTAAGAAGTTTTCAATCTCTTCCACTACATTTCTTCAAAGAATCGTGTCATAATGATTTAAAAGCTTACAAATTAAAAATGAAGAGTGTTTCCATCATTCGAAGATAAATTTGAGAAAAATTAACATTCTGCTAGCTTACTTCTAACTTGTGCCCATTAATGATTGGAGAATCGATTTTGGAAGAGATGTCAATGTGATTCACGAGAAGTTGAACGATGTCAGAGGGAGAATTCTGAAAGAATAGAGTGTTTCAAAATTAGAAGGGAAAAAATAACCTGCAAACTGAAGACGAGTTGAGGAGTGGCAGTAGAATCCGCTTTGTACAAATCCACCGATTCGATCGATGCAGATTTGAACTGATCCAGTTTGCCGATGGAAAGCAGCGATTTGACCAATTTCTGCACATTTTCATCTGCAATAACATTTTTGTAAGGAAGATCTATAAATCCCTCAAATCTTGTTGTTTGTCCTTCTTTCTGCATTTCTCCTACGAATATCTCAAATTACAGAACCTTGCTCATCGCGTATTTTAACCACAAAGCATCAGTGATTATTACAATCCTGTTAAATGTTCAAACTAGAAAAGATGAATGTAATTCTTCAAAAATTTAGAAATTTTCCTCATTGTCCATCATTGAGCATAAGTCTCGAGAATCTTGGATGGAAAATAATTTCGATTTCAAATTGAAAAAATCTCATTTCTTTCAATTTCTGTCAAGAAAAAGAAAAAATAATAAATAAAATAACCTTCTCCGTCAGTTTCCTTGCTGAAGACATTGACAAATGTCGAACTGTACGAGGGATGCGACTTGAGTTTTTCCAATTCCTTTCCTTCCCCCATTGACTGCTCCTCAGCCTTCGCGATAGCGTCGATGTCAATCAGACTCTCGAATTTCCGCGCAAAATAAAATGGTCTTTCGTGGGCCTTCTGAAATCAACAACAAACCATAAATAGGTTGGGATATGAAAATCATTGCTTTAAATCTCTAGAAGCGTAAAGTGAGGAGAAATACCGAAAATGATAAATTTTCACATAAAAACGACATTTTAGTCAGGAATTGTCTAAAGATAAAAATAAGAATAATTTGCCGACCTGTTTAGTGAATTTGATGGTAGTGTCCTTTCTGATGACGAGTGGAGAGCAGCCGCACCAGTCGACGATCTTCTTGAGTTTCTCGCACCTGCAGCCCTGCTTCCGCATCCAGTTCGTCATACGCAAATTACCTGTCAGAACTCGATGACAGAAGTGCGAGTTGTAGGCCAACTGGAAATGGAAACAGACTTATTATCAGCTTCATTGAAATAAATTCTTACACCGAGGCATAAAATTTCGAGGTGTAAATTAGAAGAAAAGAGAGAGAGAGCAAAAGAACAGAGTGCAATAAGATAAATGACACGAGGAATTCCGAAAAGAAAAGTCTGTGATCAGAAGATTTTTACAACTTAGAAATGACGAGATTATAAGACCTCTTTTCCCATGCTATTTCGCTTTAGTTTCTCCCCCTCCCTATTCCTAATTATAGGTCTCGTCATCTCGTCACCTCAAAATTGTTGGAAATTTTCAAATTGGCGACAAATTCTAAGAGAAAAAGTGCAAGAATTAGCATACCGTGTGATAGAAGCTTTCGACGGGAAGAATGATGGACTCAAAGAGCTTCCTAAGTTTTGTGGGCAGCTCATCGGAGGACAGGGAATACTCGACCAGGTCGTGATGCAGCACCAGCCAATCACTGCCTCCGTCGATGCGCAAATTCGCGGGGAATTCAGGTCTGAAAATAGAAACCTCAGGGAATCAGAACAATTTCTATACCTGATAAAATATTGTTTCCTTAGCTTCATTCATTTCTACTTTCATTTACAAAATATCGTTTTCCAATTACATTTTCAAAATCTCTTACCTTTTTCCAATTCTCCACATGTGCTCTTCGCATTCGACAAACACGAAGTCAAATCCCTGCTTCTTCACGAAATTGCCTACATTATAGCCGTGGCTCGCGAGAAATGACTTGCCCATGTTACTGAAAACCAACAGATTAGAAAAAAGATGAAAGAATATTAAAACCTCCTGAGCTGATCCTCCAATTCACTGAGTGGCATGACGGAGAAATCGCTCTCGGACAGATTGATGAAGTAGTCCCAGCTGCCGATGTCGTCTCGAGACAAGGCATCTCGCATAGCTTCTGAAGGATAACACTGAACGACGGAATTTAATTGACCATTTCGCAAAGTCCGACAAAAGAGAAAGTTAGAACTATAATTTGTGAAGATTATAATTTTTCGGAATCAACACTTTTTAATTATTCGAAAAAAAACTACAAAAATCACCTTGAACCATTGTGAGCAGAGAAGCTCCTCCCCAAATTGTGCTGTGAGCGAATGGAGCCATGAACACGTTGGGAAGTTGGGCAGCAACTTTTCGCATTTCTGGAAAAGAATATCGAAAGATGAGAATCATCCTTTGAAAACATACGATACTGCATGTATTTCTGCCTCTTATCCACGTGAATGTAGTAGATGTGATTGGGAGAATAGATGTTTCGCAGCATTCTCTTCACCTGAAAGTATCGTTTTCGTTAATTAATGATTTTACCATGTGATGAAGAAGTAAGATGAAAGGAATATGAGATTGAGGATAATTTATTTATTTTTAAAATTTTACCAACCTGTCTATCATTCCTTCCATTTAATTGCAGCAGGAAGAATATCTTGACCGGGCCATTTGGAGTCGATTCATTTCTGTGCACGTATTTCGCCTTTGGCCAAGTGTACTTCTCTGAAACATAACATTTTGACTGCGAATACTTGTGTCTCACTCATAAGTACTCACAGCCTAACATCTTCATTTCCTTTTAAAGAAAAATCCAACCTTTGAGCCCAGTCCTGAATACTTCGATGGCATTATATCCTCCACAGAACTGCTGCGGATTTCCAGGACAGGAATACGCGGTGCAGTTCGTGTTTGGCAAGGTGGGCACTGCATTGATGGAATCGCCGCAGAAACATTCTTGCTTGTATTCTAGGCCTGCAAATGTAAGATGGAAGATGATTGAATGAAACACCATTAATTTCCTCAAAATATTAAAAATAAATATTGTAAGTAGATGGACTGCAATATCAAATTACGGAGAAGAAGAAACAGTAGTGAAAATAAATGCAGTTATTCTTTTCAAGAAGGAAATGCCTCTATTCTCTCCACTCGCAGAAAGTTCTAATTCATTCGCGCAATTTAATAGATTAGGAGAAAAGAAAGATACTTTAATTCATTGTTCGCAACAAACATCAACATTCACTCCTCATTTTCACATTTACAAAATCGAAATAAAACGTACCGTAATACAGATGTCCAGTTTTGTAGCAGAGATTCCTGCATCGCTCATGCGAATTGTCCTCTTTGAGTTGATAAGTGAATCCAGACAGAGTTCTGCCGTTGGCAGAGTCTGCAAAGCAGCCCACTCGCAGATTCACTAGGAGATGGTCTGTAAATGAAAAAGGCACTCTTGGGAATAATAATATAGACAAACCATGGTTTGAGCAGTTGCTTTCAGGAAAGACATCGTGGAAAGTGCCCTCTTCCAATTGACAGGCTGCTTCGCGAATCTGAACGAAGAAAAACTTTTTTTTTTCAAAAATATAAAGAAAATTACCCTAGCTTTGCAGCTTTCAACTTTCGCTCTCTTCAGAGCACTTTGAGCCAATGAATCAGTCGGGTTGCAGAGCTTCACTTCGGGCTGCAATTGATATCTTCGATAAAATGGGAAATCGATTTGCAACATTCGAAGATTTTGCCTTCTAATCACTCGAAAAATGAGAGAAATTATCAACTGTTTTCGCATTATTATTCTGAAGAAAAGATAACCTCTTGCACAATAGGCTGCTGAACAGGTTTCTCTTGGAAAGTGGCATGGTGCTGCATTTGGATGTAGGTGAAGATGAGGTAGATGTTGAGGAAAAAGAAGGAGGTCGTGCCTGCTAGAAGCAGGAACGTCCGACCGAATGTACACGGCATCTGAAAAATGAATGGATCATAAAAATGGACTTGGATTTCTAAACATAAATAACACTAATTCGACTACATTCAAAAATATTTGCACTTTTTCAAATTATGAAAATAGTACGGTCAGAGAAAGAATTCATGTGAAACCTGTTCTGCTTTTTCTTTCGATATCCCATTATTTACACAATTAGAAGGAAAAAGTAGCTGACGTGGACTATCGTGGATATTCATAACGAAAAGCAGAAATCCAGAAAAATGCTTTAGGATGAGAAAGAGAACTTCCTAAGGCCTGGTACAACTCGAGGAAGTTATGATTTGCACTACAACCACATGTCATTCATGCCAATTGTGACATCTGTTGTCGTGCAAGGAAATGCATAAACAGGGATTTATGGCTGAATTGCAGAGGGAAGAGGAAGAGCCTAGTTACTGCACCAGAAAACACCTGCTCGAATATTCAAAAGCCACATTTGTGCACTTTTCCTCGGGGAAGAAACGTGAAGAAAAATGCAGAATATATAAATTTTCAGAACGCTTATTGTTTTTGAGATATTAGGGCGTATCTTTCAGAAAATAATTAGTCGAATCTTTGAGAACAAATCTCGCTCACCATAATTGCTTTTTCCCTGCAGTTAACAGGCGAAAAGACAGATGGAATGAATGGTCGCTGAGCAGGGAGATGTCTGCTGCTCTGCTGAACACACAATTCACTCTTCTACTGGCCAATTAGCATCTGAAAATTAGCATAATTACCCAAAATTGCGATAATTACCCCGAAAATAGGAAAAAACAGAGAAATGCGAGCGAAACGATAAATGCAGAACGCCGAGTGTCTATCGACAATGAACACTTGTTTCCGGCGTAACTTTTTCACTTTCAAACTTTGGAATTTTGCCGTCGGTTTTCTCTTTTACTTTCCGTGACTTTTCGTGACTTTTTGGGATTCTCAGCAAATTTCACATCTTTCCTGATTCAATTGTGTTTGTTCTTGTTCCGAATCAATTCCCAGAATCGTGATTTCTCGCTGACTTATTCACTTTGACAGAAGAAAAAAGCTTTTCTTGATCTACCACTTTGGATGTTTTTCTTCGAGTTTTTATTTCCTGGATCTCATTACAAATCTCAATCCCAAATAATCCTCCAAAATCTCATTCTTTCTCTAGTTTCCTTGTTTAGCGGATGGAAGCAGAACTATTCCAATTATTTCTTATCAGTCAGCATTTGGACTCTGGACTCCACTTCTGTCTTGTTTCAATCTATTTTGGTCACTCAGCTCTTTATCAATTCCCTGTAGAAACGTACTAATCATGTGGAAAATTCCCACTTCGACAGGAGTTCTATGAAAAAGATTCTCTTTATTTCAACTAGTTTCCTAACTTTCAGATCAACCCTCCCTCCATCTGAATGGCTGTGCCTGCCGCCCACCTGCAAGAGGACTCCTTGCCCTATCTGCATCGCTTCACGAAAGCCTCCAACCTGGACTATGGAGGGCAGGAGAATCCCAAGACTGACGACTTCTCGATCACTTACGGCACTGCGGGATTCCGCACCAATGCGCGGCAACTCACCTACGTCGTCTTCAGGACGGGTGTCTTCGCTGCACTCAAGTCTAGGTGAGAAGAAACGAGGACGGTAGATTAGGGACTTCGAAGAAAAATATGAAACAACAAAATTGTGCTCTTGAAAAGTACGACTATAAATTTGAATGATAGTCCAGAACCTTCAAAGTTTTATCCAGAATTAATTCAAAAGTTTTTGAATCAGGATTTTAATTTCGCCCATTTCGGGATTAAGAATTTCATGAATCAAGACCCAAAATTAATTTATTTGTTTGAGCAAAACCATGCAGAGAATTCTTAAATTCAATGCTATACTTTCAGGGAAATGGACCGCGTTTACGGAGTGATGATCACAGCGTCGCACAACAAGGAGGCGGACAACGGAGTGAAGGTGATCGGACCGATGGGCGAGATGGTTCCTCCTGAGGACGAGGAGAGGCTCGGCAGACTCGTCGCACTCAGCGATAAAGACTTCCAGAAGGAACTCCACAAATTCCAGGAACTCCGCAACATGGTAAGCCAGACAAGAAATTCTTGAACGTACACGACTCAAAGCAAATAGTAAAGACAGGAAATAAATAAAGGAGTCTATCGAAATGAAAGTCGTGCATTTCTCAGTTTGCAATGTAAATAATTGTCAAGGAAAAAGTGAGCAACATCACTATAAATAAATCCTTTCCATTAAAAATTTCAATACATTACATAATTTGCTGAAGGATAATTCATGTCTTGTTTGCAGACCAAAGACAACATTGGTCTGTACGTGGGCTACGACACACGCATCTCGAGTCCGTACCTGGCAGCTGCAGCCGTTGCCGGGGCAGAGCTCGTCAAAGTGCCTGCCAGGAACTTCGGTCTGCTCACCACTCCCATGCTCCACTACATCATTCGCTGCAAGAACGACCCACAGTTCGGTCCTGCAAAAGTCAACGGCTACTATGAGCGCATCGGACACGCTTTCAGGTCCCTCTATCGGGTATGTGAGTAAAATCGCCGAAATTTGCATGCAGAAATCAAAGAAGTAGCAATAAAACGAGGGAATTTCCCACATAGGAACTCACAGATCTTAGTGAAATTTTTTCTGTAAATTTTTGAAAGAGAGTCAACTGTCAGTCTACTGAATTATGAATTTCTTTTCAGATGATTCCCGACTCGACGAACCCTGCCTTGTCTCCACTCGTTCATGTGGACTGTGCGAATGGAGTCGGTGCGTGGAAGCTGCGCGAGCTGATGGACGTGATCAACAGGGGAGACGAGGTGTGGAACGCCAAGATTGTCAATGACGGCAGCGGACAAGAAGACAAACTCAATGAGAATGTGAGATTGTTTGTTGATTTTGAAAAGAAATTCAATAAGAGAATGTTGAATGTTTGCAGTGTGGTGCCGACTACGTGAAGATCCAGGCTACGTCTCCGCGCGGCCTGGCAAATGCAGTCGGGCAGAGATGTGCCAGCTTCGATGGAGACGCCGACAGACTCGTCTACTTCGAGTTTGTCACATTTCTCTTCTTCGCGAAATTAGTTTGGAATCTCGCAATTTTGAATGACAGTCGATCAAAAGATGAAATTTTCTATTGCCGATTTGAATTTTTCGATCTTCAAAAATTCCCTCACATTTAGATTGTTCGAAATCAAAACAATAGAATCATCCGTGCGTTTATAATCATTCTCATTTGTAATTTTTCAGCGTCTCGCAGGACGGTTCGATTCGTCTGTTGGACGGAGACAAAATCGCAGCTCTGTTGGCGAAGTTCCTAGTGGACGAGCTGCAGCAGAGCGGACTCGACCAGTTGCCTGAGATCGGCGTCGTGCAGACTGCCTATGCGAATGGGGCATCCACCAAATTCCTCCAACAACTCCTGGTATGTCTATTTCCGAATGATTTAGAAAATGATGGGGAGTAATCTACACAAAAGAACAGATTTTGGAATTATCGTGTAATTTTCAATCGGTATTATTGCCAAGAAAAACTGCATCATTTTCAACCTTTAGCGGATATGCTTTTCAAGAAAGTAGAACATATTCTGTCAGAAGTCAATGCACACTTATAGAAAAAGACAGACTAGAAGAACTCACTTCTCAGTTCTCAGTTTCTTAGTTTAACTTTTAGGGCTCGCACAATGTGGCGTGTGTGAAGACGGGCATCAAGCATCTGCACGAACGGGCCAAGCTCTTCGACATCGGAATCTACTTCGAGGCTAACGGACATGGAACTGTCTACTTCAGTCCTAATGTCACCAAACTCTTCAAGAAGTAAGTCATTTTGCTCTTGAAAAAAAAACTGAATTTTGGAATTCAAGACTTTGATGATGTGATTAGAGGCCGAAGAATATCTTTTTTTTTCAATTGCAGCGATTTTCAGGAAATTTTTATTCTGAAGTTTGACGAATTACAAATTTCAACTCCTGTTCTAAAAGTGAATATAAAAATCATTGCTTGTTTGTTTCTAGAAGCCAGCTGACTTCGTCGAATTCCTCGATCCGCCGTCTTCATCTGTTCCGGCTTCTGATCAACGAAACAGTTGGCGATGCGATGTCCGACCTGTTGGCTGTAGAGGCCATTCTCAAGCACTACAACTGGACTACACAGGATTGGGCTCAGCAGCTCTACATCGACCTTCCAAACATGCAGTGGAAAGTGCCTGTGAGTCAGAAAGATAACTTTATACTTTAACCATCAAGTCACTAGAAAGTATGAGAAAGAAAAATATTTGATTTGGTCTTTCATATGCTATTTCGCATATCTTGAAGATTCTGGATTCTTGTAAGGCCTAAGATTTTTCTCTATCAAGAACATACATACATTTTTCTAATATTCAATGGCCGAGCTATATGATAGACAGGAAATGAAATTGGACAGTTGCAGGTGACGGATCGCGAAGTATTCAAGACGGAGGAGCATCGTGAGGATAGACTCGTCGAACCGAAGCAGCTGCAGAGCAAAATGGATGAAATCGTCGGGAAACAAGCTGCCCATCAGGCCAGATGCTTTGTCAGGTCAGTTAAAAAGGGAATATTTTTTAGTAAAATAGTCCTCAAAAATTGCTGTCTATCCTCTCGAATTCCTATGAAACCTTACATATAAAACCCGAAGCTTTTTCGATTGCCATTTTCTCCGTGATTTTAAAATTATCTTCAATTAGAATTGACTGAAATCACATTTCAAAGACGACACTATCTCGAGGAAAACTTCTATATTTTATTTGGCTTGTAGACCCTCGGGAACGGAGCAGATCGTGCGTGTCTATGTGGAGGCAGACTCGATGGAAGTCGTGAAGCAGATTGGGGATGAAGTCGTTCAGCTCGTCAAGCAGCATGCAGGCAGCAAGTAGACCAGAAGCAAATGATTCTATCTTTGATTCTTGTAGTCTTAGAATTTTTATGAAATTTTTATCTTTTTACAGAGTTTATAGAGAATGATTGTGATTGGGCTTGTCTTTCAATTAGCCTTATGAGAATTCCATTATTCATGCCTTCGTCCTGTTCCCGATTCACTTATGTATTCTAGTCACTGGGTTAAAATCTAGTTGGATATGGTTTGCATGTCGAGAAAATAAAGTTTTATCCTACAAAAAATGATTATGAAGAGGGAAGAAAACGTGAAATCGTTGAAATACCTTTGAATTTGCGGTGTGTGGGTCG
The DNA here is from genome assembly GCA_002287525.1 of Diploscapter pachys. Classification (NCBI taxonomy): domain Eukaryota; kingdom Metazoa; phylum Nematoda; class Chromadorea; order Rhabditida; family Rhabditidae; genus Diploscapter; species Diploscapter pachys. The sequence goes on along the minus strand of LIAE01006263.1, from coordinate 33,149 downwards.
ATTCGCGTCCTTTCCCCAAATCCTTCCACTTGCATCTGTCTGCTCCTTCTCTGTCTCTCCATCCGACCACTGCTTCCCTGCCCTTTCTTCTCTATTCTCTAGCCCTCTCCTCTCTTTCTCCTCCCTTCCCACTTCGCGTTCACCCACTCTATGCCCAATGTTCTCCATTTGCGTTTCGGCCTCTACTCCGTTTTTGAATTATCGCTTCTTTCAATTTTCGCCTATTTTTTGTCAGATTTGTCAAATCATGAATTTCAGGGTAAACGTTTTCTATACGCCTGCAACCATTTCGACCAAAATGAAAAAAGGGTGAGTTTGGAGGGTATTGACTAGGAGAAGAGCTAATCGATAAATGAGGACAATTGCATTTTTCACTCTTTTTCTGGAAAATGTCAAATGGGAAAGATGATGATGATAAGTATAAAAGGGTGCGAGGAGTGGCAAGAGAACGTTACTATTTGACTACTCGCAATGAACTTTTGAAATGACTGACTCGATAGTTAGAACTAGAGTGGTGGAATAGCGTGGAAAGGGGTCCGTCAAATAGTAGTTGCTGTAATCAGGATAAATGTAGTATGATGGTTTATAAATGAGTGGAATTGCAGAGCCGGGAAGAGGAAGCGGGAGGACGACGATGGAGATGCGTCGATGGGCGGGGATGACGAGGACAGCAGAAGTGCACCCGCTGTCAAGGTTGAACCGCCCAAAGGTACGCAGGAAATTCAAATAAATTCACTGCTTTGCAGAATTATAATAATCGCGCGAGTATTTTTCATCCAGAGTTTTTCCTTTACAAATAACTATTTCTCACACATTTAAATTCATGCTCTTATTTTACCTGCATTCCATAGCCATAATTCAGTGAATGTTACAAATTGTCGTGGTGCCTGCTAGTGACTTTTACAGGAAGCCACTTTACCTGAAGAAACCTCACAAAGTCTAAAAAAAAAGCAATTTCAGGCAAGGAGAAAGATCCCGAGTTCACAGCCCCTAAAGGACCCAAGACTCTGGCTGATCTCGATGAGGAAACTCACACTAATGGAGCTGCTAAGGTACGGGGATTGAAAATACGATTCATTGAATTAATTTGTTCAGGAATCTGACGAAAATGTGATCGAGCAGACGCACTACATCGTCGTGCCTTCCTACTCGGCCTGGTTCGACTACAACTCGGTTCATCAGGTAAATTTGAAGATTAAAATCGCGCAAACTTTAATACAATTCATTTTACAAACAGCATTTATTGAAATAAGATATCGTGCAGTTTCAAAAGTTTTCAATCGAGACAGTTGGATCTTAGAGTCTTGGTTCCAGTCATCAATTTTAAAGATGCCTTTTCGTACTCAATATTTATGATTGATTCTGAATTCCAGTGAAAAAGACGAGAGGCGAGGTAGAGATAGGGGAAAGTAGTATTATCTTTGCACCGGGATTCAGTAACAGTCATATCTACTGGATCATCTGGTCATTTTATGTTTATTGTTGCAGATCGAGAAGAGAGCTCTGCCGGAATTCTTCAATGGCAAAAACAAGAGCAAGACGCCAGAAGTGTACGTGTCGTATCGCAACTTCATGATCGACACTTACCGACTGAACCCATCTGAATATCTCTCGGCCACGGCCTGCAGAAGGAATCTGGCTGGAGACGTCTGCTCCATTCTTCGGTAGAGAAAATTTTATTTCATTTACTCTTCATTGTCCCCGAGATGAATCTCGCATGTGTCACTCTGCATCTATGACTTGCGAACGAACAGTACGCTTTCCCTCTCTTTTCTTAACTTGCCCCACTCTGCGTTTATCACTTTAATGCATATGCAAGGTTCGCCCCGGGGACAATGGGAAGTGGTAGTTCGACTTTTTAAATTGCCCAAACGACGTTTCTTCTTTCAGTCTGCACGAATTCCTGCAGCAATGGGGTCTGATCAACTATCAGGTGGACTCGGAATATCGTCCCGCCCCCGTGGCTCCTCCTCCAACCAGCCATTTCATGGTTCTGGCAGACACTCCAACTGGCGTGCAGCCCATCAATCCGCTGCCGGCCACGTTCACTGAAAAAGACAAGGTTTGTGAATATGAACATTCTAGAGAACTCATTACTCCTGAAGCGAATAATTGTAGATCGTATGAAACTCATGTGCGCATACATTCAATTTTTAAAAGGAATCTTACATTAAAACAAGCGGCAAAATGATATGAAATTAGCTTATTTTCTCGTTTCACTTTTCTGATCACTTATGAAGTTTGCATTCTTGCAGGAAGCAGCAGCAGCCGCTACAGGAGATGGTGAAGACAAGGACAAGAAGAAGGATGCGAAATCGCTGACAGAAGTGGGGCTGAAGACAGACCAGTATGCAAGGCAGTTGGCTGCGATGAAGACGAAGGGGGCTGTGCCTGGCAGGGAGTGGTCTGATCAGGAAACGCTGCTCCTGCTAGAGGCTCTCGAGATGTTCAAGGATGACTGGAATAAGGTATAACAATCTGCAAACAAAATCATGTGACTTCTTGGAATCTCATCGAGATCCCCTACCTCTTTCTGGTAAATTTTTCACGAATAGGAGCTCTTCAATATTTTGATGATTGTCAATCTGATGAAAATCAAAAAGCAAAACGATATTATAGGTGAACTCTTATAAGCACATTTCTCCGCACTATTTTCATCATCGTTTTTTTTCCTATTTGAAACAGAAATACGATAACCTAAATATCGTTGTAGACAATGCTTCACTTTCGAGACCATTGAGAAATCAAACTTCTCTTCTTGTAGGTGTCAGACCACGTCGGCTCTCGCACTCAGGACGAATGCATCCTCAAGTTCCTGCAGCTGCCCATTCAAGACCCCTATTTGGCTCCGGAAGATCCCGAAAAGGCAAATGCAAATGAAGATGCCGCCACTGGAGTGCTGGGTGAGTGATTTGGAGAACTATTCAACTTCGGCATCCCAAAAAGAGGAATGACGAGGACAGCAGTTTTCACATTTTTGAACGAGTCACTTTGTAATCTTAACGTGCACTATGTTTCATTCTCAATCTCCTCCCTAAAATGTAGCAGTGGTAGATTGAGAATTTCGATTCCACATAACTATTGAAACGTTTTAAATTTGGGAAATCTCACTTTTCTTATTTCAGGCCCCCTCGCTTACCAGCCAGTTCCGTTCTCTAACACGGGCAACCCCGTCATGTCGACCGTCGCCTTCCTCGCTTCTGTTGTCGATCCAAAGATCGCCGCAGCTGCAACCAAGGCTGCCATTGAAGAATTCGGCAAGCTCAAGGATGAAGTGAGGATTTTTCAAAATATTATTTTCGAACTTTTCTCCCTTATTAGCAGTCTACACGAGTTTTCTGAATCAGTTTAATTTCAAAGCATGCAAGAATCTGCAAACTTTGACTGAAAATGTTCCAATTGAAGACTTCGTGCATTCCGATTCCAAAAATATTCACGCCATTTTCATTTTCCAAAAGATATGGGTTTTAATAAATTTACCTTTGAGGTTCCTCCCCTGATGTTGGAGGCGCACACGAAGAATGTGCAGGCCCACTACGAGAAGACCGGCACAATCGATGGGAATTACGGACTGGAGAAGTCTGGCATCGCAATGGAGAAGAAGGATGAAAAGGAGCAGGAAGACGAGAAGATGGACACTGGCGAGAAGGAGGGGGATGAGGCAGACACGCAAAAGGAAAGGGCCAAGAAGGCCATCGGTGAAGCAGTCCAGACTGCTGCTGCAGCTGCTCTCTCTGCTGCTGCTGTTAAGGCTAAGGTGGGTTAATTTTTGCAATAATCATATCAACAACATAAATGAATTTATTGCTTTTTAGTCAATGTTCAAATGAAAAGTTCTCTCGAATATTTTTCTCAACCCTCAATTTGTGAAGGAATGCTATCAAAAGTGCTGTTTCAGCATCTGGCGACGATCGAAGAGCGACGCATCAAATCTCTCGTGGCTCAGCTCGTCGAGACTCAGCTCAAGAAGCTGGAAATGAAACTGCGACACTTCGATGAATTGGAACAGATCATGGACAAAGAGAGGGAAGGGGTGAGTAAATGCAAAATTTGAAAGAAAAATGAGTGCATAGTTTTTGTAGTTTCAAGCGTTTCATATTTTATCATATCATTGAAATTCTGCAGAATTTCGAATGCCGCTATCAGTATTTGTATAAGTTGTCCTTCTACGACTTGTTCTTATTTTCTGAATTCCTTATGAAACTCAACTCTTCTCAATGATCACCCTTTTCCAAACAACTTAACAAAATTATGCTGCTTTTTAATCCCAGTTTTTTTTTTGATAATGAAAATATTTTCAGTTGGAATATCAAAGACAGCAGCTGATATTGGAGCGTCAGGCCTTCCACATGGACCAGTTGAAGTACCTCGAGAACAGGGCCAAACACGAGGCGCACAACAGATTGGTCACTGCTGGACAGGTAAAACCAGGCTAGCGAAATTCTGGAAACGCATTGAAATTCAGCTGCCTGCTGGACTGCCCCCTGGCTTCGAATTGACAGGCCCTCCTCAGCCAACTCCACAAGTCCAGGTCGCTATGCCGCCCAGTCAAGAATGTGGGTTTTGCATTACTTATTATTATTTATACTTTGACTTTTATTCTATTTTCGTAAATGATTCTCAAATTCATTTCATTCGACTCCGAAGGTTCGTGCATTTTGTCTCCTATTGACATGATTTTTTTTTTTTTTTTTTATATATTGTACGAAATTTCCATGGAGGGATTTCATTCATTTTTAGAAAGACGTTTTTTTTTTATTATTTCCAATCAATGTTTCAGCGACGATAACCGAGAAGATGGACAGCTCCGAGCCTCCATCGACTCGCGGCCCTGCTCACCACCACGCGTCGGGGCCTCCGCTGGCCAACTCGCAGCCACCTCACATTTCCGGTCCGCCGCCTCCTGCAGATCGCGCTGCCTCAGGCCCTCCTCCCCAACAGCCGGCGTTCGGCTCTTCCGGCTCAGCCCCGCCTCCATCCGCGTATCAGCCCGGCGGCTACCCGCCCTCTCAGCCGTACTCTGCAGGACAGCCTCAGCCCGCAAATTACCAGGGATATCCGCCACAGCAGGGTAGGTCATTTACTAGTTAAACTAGCATCTGTTATCAATCTCATCCCTACGAGCATCTTTATTTAGACATATTGGGAAAGAATCTCAGATCTTCAGCCATGGTTTCAATTTCATAGACAGCTTATGCTCAAAAAATAGCACAACTTTGGATGCGCTCTGCAATTCCACAACAAGAAATTTGGAATATCAATTTGATTCGGTTTCAGGCCATAACTACCAGGGAGCCCCTCCCCCTAGTGGTCAGTACTATCAGCAGCCGCCCCAGAGATCTGCCTATCCTCCGCCCGCCTCTCAGGGCCCTCCTCCAGCCGGCTATCCTCCACAGGGCCAACAGCGTCCTCCATACCAGTCGGCACAGCCGCCCTATCAGGGACAGCCTCCGCCCAGAGCCGCTTATGCCAACTATCAGCAGCGTGAGTTTTGATTTTTCGTTAAGTTTGAAGAAAAAAAACGCAGCTTTTTTCTTTTGAATTAGTGCAGAATGGAGTTTCAAATTTTCAAAGAATTATCTGGTAGTTCTACTGATTCTAAATCCCGCTGATTACTGTATTACGGTGAAGAGATAAGGGGAGGACGCTGAGTGTAGGGGAAAATAATATCCTGGCGAAAAGCTTTACAGGGATTGATTTACGCATCGAATTCAAAAAATTAGCAATAGCCGGCTATATTACCAGCTCTGAAATTTTCAAATTCAATATTCAGTCTAGTCCTATTCTTGATTTCTTTCTTCCTTTGCATACAATGCAGCGAATTCGTTTAGTGATTTTCTCAGAGCCTGACGATGAAATTACTTTTTCAGCCCCTCATCATGGCTACCCTCCGAGTCAGTACAGCAGCGGCTACCCCCCTCACACCTCGGCAGCTCCTCCCGCCCAAACAGCCGCTCAGCAGCAGCAGCCTTCTGCGTCCCCCGCGGCCCCACTCCCTCCAAATGCCGTCGATTCCGCTGATGCTGCCACTCCTCCCATGCATCAGGGTATGACATTTTTGCAGTAAATAATGCAAACTTGATTATTATTCTCATTTCTGTCAACATTTTCAATTTTCCCTTCTCAATTTCTCAATTTTTGCACGGCGGCGGCATCACATAATAAAATGTGATTGAAACGTTGATTTGTAGCACTTTTATCGAATTGTTTTAGGTCAGCCTGGCTTCCCTCCCGAACAGAAGATGGAGTGAATGTGAGCTGAAGTGGGAAGGACGACAAGGACAAATGTGCAGGCGACTGATTGAAGACTGCTGAGTTGTGAGCTAACTTAATTTCTCTTTTTCTTGTTTTTAATCCATTTCATTCTTTGACCAGTTATTGTTGAAATTCAACTCCTTTTGTAAGGCAATTTAGAAGATTTGAAACATCTTTTCCTGTAACAGCAATCTCCACTATTTTCAAGCTTTGACATTTTTCAATTCTTCCAAATTTTCATTCTTCATTCATTAAATTTTTTTTTGATCAAATCGGGACAATAACGAGTCCTTTCTCCCACACTGTTCTCCATATTTTCCCTTCCCTGGTAATCCTCCAATGGTCTCTCTTCTCCTTACTTTTATCATCATACTCATTTATCCCCAAAAATCCCCTTGTTCTGTACTCATTACTATTTATCACTCTCCATATTTTCTCGTTTCAATTTCCTAAATTATTCATATTTTTAGGAATCTATGAAGCCATTTTCTTTGCAACAAAAAATCTTCATGATTCTGCTCTAAACTATTCTTTTTCCCTAATTTAACCCCTTTTATGATTATTTTTGTTGTGTTTTCGTAGCGATAATTCGATTCAATTTCCTGTTTAACGAAGATTGAATTCTACAATAAACGGCTACAGTGTCTCTTCGATACTTTGTATGTGTTTGGTGAAGTGACGTGGTGGTGAACTCCATGCAAATACCTAATTCGGTTAATCATGTATTTTTTCTAATCATTTCTGCTTACAGTAATCCCCCATTTTGCTCTTTCCAATGGACGATTCATTCCAGCCAGATGCGCTTCTGAATGCAGCCTCTTCGAGTGGAGAAGCTGCAGAGGAAATTGGAAATGAAGAGGAAGACGAGGAACTCATCACTCCGGCTGAGGTATAGTAATTTTATATACTTTTAAAAATATGAAGAGCTTGTGATATGGGAATTTTATAATTTTTTAAATTACTATTTTATCGTTGGTGTGATTAAAACTTTGTCTCGCTCATCTTTTCGTAGTTTCGGGAAAATAATTTGTCTCTTTGATAGAGAGTTTTCCAATTCAAAATGCAAGGTGTATTTCTCAGGTGCTGCTAAAAATGAAGCGAGCCTGGCAGAACGAGGCAGCAGCGCCCTGCATTTTGCCGCATCAATACGAAATTCTCGAGATTCTGGTCGATCAAATCGATGGAATGGATGAGAATCTCGCTCGAGTTAAGGATAAGGTTGGAAGATTTTTTTTTAGAAAAAAGTCACTATCTACCTTTGTACTTCTAACAAATTTCATTCCTATGTACCAAATTTCCTTTCTTGGTCAAAAGTTAGAATTTACGGATGGAGATTGATAGGAATTAATTTGAAAGAAACGAGAATTCTTCAGACCCAATTGAAAGTGTCGATTCATCGAGCCGAGCTGCAGAGAATCAACTACCTGACTTCTGACTACATGCGAATTCGACTGAAGAAGATCGAAGGGAACGTGAGGAGAATCATGACGCAGCACAATGAGAGGCTACGACAAGGTAACAAATCTTTTGTGAATCCATAAATTTTATGCTTCTAATTCCAGGAAAACCTCCTCTTCTGTCAGAGCAAGAACTGCGTTTCGCAGAGAAATACGCGAAAGCTGAAGCGCAACTGTTGGGAAAGAGCGTTCTAGGTATGAATTTTATTTTTTATCCGTAATGATTACTTGAATTTTATCTTAAAATTTATAATAGGAACAAATCTGATAAAAACCAACAGTTTATTACTTTGTTTTTACGGAGAAAATTGTTTCGAAATCTAAAATTTAGGTTTCCTGCCAACACCAGTGCAGAAAATCCCCCATCCCGAGGAGGACGCAGACCTGTCGAGTGTCTATCTGCAAGTCCTCGAGGACAACGTTGAGAATGTTCCTCTCCCTGATTACACTGACCCCACTGCTGAGGTAAACCATTTTCGTATCCTAGTTTTGTCATCTTTAATTGTTACTGAACCACCGAAATTCAATAGGATCTTTCCGCAATTTAGAAAATTTCTTTTTATCATAGCACATGTAATGCTATTGAAGAAGTGTGTGCATAATATTGCATTATCATTTCCTCTCCTAGTTCAAATGGTCACCAGTTTTTATCTGATCGAAATATTGAATACTGAAGCGGATATTTTTATCTCAACTTTGGTATTTTTTATTTCAGATAATCGTGAGCCTGGAACGCGATTCGATCCACCTGATTCCGTTCGCTCCAATCCGTGACCACCTCGAAAACGATCGTGTCCGGCTCCTCTGATCTGCGCCCCTCTCCATTCTCCATTCCATCGATTCGACTTCTTCCATCCTCAAGCTTGCATGACTGTTCACTTATTATTGATCTCGGTTTAATGTTTAATTTTCGATATAAACGAATTTTTAAGTAATGAATGAGTTTGATTGACAATTGCAGAACAGCAGAATTGGAGAATTATTAGCAGTTGACTGGTCAGAATGAAGAGGAGGAGTAAAATGAGAAGGGAAGGGGAAGCGGTCAGCTATTGCGCAAGAACGATTTGCATAATGGAAGATAGATTAGAGAGCTGCATGGAAGAAAGAAGTGAGTAGTATTGATAGAGGAAGAGAATGATTCTAATTGCGGATGTGTAGTAGTTCGAGAACAAGAAACATGTGGTAGAAAAAAACATACAAAGATAAACAAATTAAAGATTTTTCCTTCTAAGATTCTGAAACATTCCAGAAAGAATGCGACTTTTTTGCATAGATTCCTCTTCCCTTGACAAAGCTTCTCTATACGATAATTTCTTTGTCAATCCATGTCTACAATTAGTTATCACAAAGCTCTATGGCTTTTGAACTGACACTTAAAATAAAACCTGTGGTGGCATTTTTTACTAAACTCATGTTAAGCATGAGCTCTAGTCCAAATTAAAAGTTCGTGCTGAAAGGCTAAAAATACCACCACAGAAGTTCGTTCTTGTCTTCATTTATTGAAGCGAGTTCTTTCCCTTGAATATTGCTTTCGACTTTAGATCGGTATTAATTTATGACCTAGTTTAATTAAAGTCTAACTGCTTAGAAATTTACAAAAATGGACAATTCCTTAATGAGATCTTATCAATAAATGCCAGTTTGATTTTTTCATTCAATTAATTTTTATTTTAAGAATATTTTTGCTAAATAATGAGCAGCAGATGTTAATTATAATGGTTCGACGATAGAAACAGTTCTGATAAAATGGAACATAAAAATTTTACAAATTATAAGGATCGCTTTTTGATGATAGAATAAGTGCGACAATCATTCCATGAAAATGTCCGAAAATGATGAGATTTCGATGTTCACAGACTATCTATATCATACGGTATCACTATATTCTTCAGTTGTAAGGAGCTCAGAAACCTTGATACATATCTCATAGACAATGAGAAAGCTATTTTGTGCATGAAATTACTGTTTTAAAATTCACATTATGGGCAGGAATGTTGGCGGTGCAGTAAGATGGCGCACCGCAAGCTTTTCCAAAAATTCCACACCGCCCACATCATAGCCCAATGAAAATCAACTGCACCGTAAACAACTCTGATGATGAGTTATGTACGCGATTTCAGAACATAACCTAATTCCTAAACTAATTAATTTTCTGAACTGACAAACAAATTTTAACGTAGGTGCAATTTTTAATTATCTGAAAAATTAATTTTCTAAGCGAGTACTATAAATAAAAAGCTGATTGCCTAAGCAACGCCTTGCATTGTTACTCGATCCATTTCAAGTTTTATCATTTTTGTTTCGAAAGTGCTACCCTTTCTAAATCGTACTGTATTGGAATCATTTTTTCTCAAATTGTTATTCGACAGATTTATTATTATCATTAGAGAAATAATTCGCAGAATCGAATGGATTCGTGCCCTGAACCTACGCCTAATACAACGGATTATGAAATTTGTGAAGGTGATTAATTTTTCAGTTTACTTATTCTTACATTCTATTCTGCATTACCTTTTTCTTATAAACCTCGGTAACGATTTACTATTTTAGAATTTTCAATATCAGATATATTACTTTACCACTTCATAATTGCGTGGAAAACTATCATATTTCATGGAGATAAATTTGATAGAAGTTAGTTAAATAGTTTTATATCGATGTTATTTTCAAAAAATAAGTTCATCTATAGGGTATCAAATCGGGGCCATTTTCTATATCATTTTATTAGTGCCAATTTTTATCAGCATATTTATGATGTATCGGTTATTTCGAAAACGTGGGAATTTTTCACAATTCGAAAAATTAATAGTCATCTTACTCATTCTAAATATACTCTATTTTATCTGTTCATTGATATATGTAAGTTTTATACTATTATTATTTTATGATGCAATTTTCAATATATGTATTGAAGCAGGATAATACTTTAGTTTTCGTTTTATATCTATTATGAAATTTTGAACTTTTGCTGCCAAGATGATGATAACAAATACAGGGTAACATAATTTTAAATTTTAGCCACGTTTATCAATCAATATTTATCTAGTTTAAGTGAATCGTTTAAAATATCATCTACGTTGCTACAGAAAAGTGTCAACATTTTGTGAAATAGTATGGATCGTATTATTGTAGTTTTCCATACATTATTTCATCACAATGTCTCTACTTTTCTGTCGCAACTTTTCCAAATAGCTAAAATATCACTTTATTTTAAATTTATTTGACATATAAAGTTGACTTAAATCTAATATAATTAAAATTTTGCATTAATAGCTGACAAATGGAATTATAGCAACTATTGTATGGATTATTTATTATTCTTCAAGAGACATGGTTAATGATGCCCATAAGATTCGTTTCGACTGCAATTACGATATATAGAGCTAGAGCATTTTCGCTGTTAGAAATTCTTCCACATGCATATGTCAGTTTTGATACAAAATGACTCAATTTAGTTCCAGTGACGAAAAAATAACTAAGCTATTTTCCATTATATTTTGGATATTGGTCGGATTTCATATTATTTTTGGCTGTATCGCCCAACTAATTTATTTTGCAATTTTTTGGTTGAACGAATATCAAATTGTTGATATACGATTATATGTAATGGCTCTTGATAAATGGGTTGTAAGTTAAACGAATATTATCAAAATAAAATTAATGCCAATTATGTAGATAATTTTTAGAATCTTTACTCTATGATAGTTCCGAACATAGAAAATTATGCCCAGGCGATAATTAGCATTGCCGCGTTTATTTATCTAAGGCGGTGTTTTAAGTCGTATGGCAATCTGAGTCAAAGTGCAAGAAATGCTGAACGACGCTTAAATCGATACCTAATGGTGCATGTAAGTTAGCCCGATCAATTTTTCACCATATCATGTTAAAAATGAATATGCATAACGTTTAGATTTTATGCGAATTGGTGGTAAATGATTTAATTATTGTTCAACTATACGATTTCTGCTTTGTTTTGGACAATCAGAAACAGGAATCTGTAGGTAGGATGTTCTCTCAACCTTTTAATTTCGATATCTTAAACATTCTGTGCAAAATTAAGTATGTTTTCGTTGTAATAATTCTTTCATGTGTAAGGAGTTTATTAAGAAGACGAATCTGTAAATAATTGATTTCTCAAACTTGGTTAATCATCAAATCACACATTCGTTTGTATTTATAACCAATCTCTGGTTTAAAATGTCGAGATTCGCTACAGCGAATACGAAATGACCTATTCAAAAACAATTTTAATGAAATTTATAATTCCTAAGCTACTTTGTCCCCTTGTATAAGTCATAGCATAATTTCTGTTTATTTATTTACAAATGGAAAAAGTAAAGATTCGATATATCTTAAAACACTCTTACCCAAAGAACGATGATATCGAGAGAATTTTTTTAAACAACGAAAATTGTTCACAATTTAACGGAAAATAACATAAATTAACCAGTTTCATAGCTTCAAAATTAGAAGTTTGAGAGAACTTACTAGAATATTTTAGATATATGTTTCCCCGATGCATCTTTGTTAAGGAATGTGATAAATTATATACAAGTAAGCATTATCAATAACAAATTTTCATATTAACTAACAAAAGAAATGGAAAGGCCTGTTTTACCAACATATATCCTGAAAATATGCGCTGAGAAATCCTAAAGGAACGTCCTAAATAGTGAATCCTTCGACCTTACCATTATTTACATAAACGATAATATTTTTTGTGTCAGATAGGATAAATGAATGTTACTTTGGAATTTTTGAGAATAGAACTCGGCTAGTCGTGCTTTAAGGAACCAAAATACCCCTTTCGCGTTATGTGCTTAGAAAAAGCAATTGTAAAATTAGGAAGTCTTCTGAATAAACCCTGAGCAGTACTTTTCTAACATAAGATAAGAAATGGATCCACACTAGAAAGCATTAAGAAAAACTTTCAGACAATTACTATCATTATGTACATAAATGGACCATGTCTCCAAACAATTACTCTGTTTTTCTTAGTGAGAGGATTGGTCAAGGTGGTTTATGTACACATGCACGTAAAAGAAAAAGGAACAATTTTAGAAGAGCAACACTATATCACCGATTAAGAAAGAATTAGTCAAAGTTATTGGAGTTACACCTCATCGTCCGGAGCAACTGCGGGCGAATAGTATTTTATCATCATGAGCCAGAATATTGATCTGAAACTGGTAAAATGCGAAAAGACGTTCATATGTATAGGCAAAGTTTATACAGCTCACGACTGCTTAGTTTCTTTTTTACTTGAATTGATTTATTCATTTTACTTTATCGATTCAAATGCATTCCGAAAATTTGTCGAATGTTCAATAAAGACATTGCTTTTGTTCACTCTGTTCGAAGATAGCTGATATCAAAGTGTAATATCTTATTTTGTAAGATAAAATTCATACATTACTGGTGTCAGAATACAGTCTACGCACACCAATTATCCTATTAAAATGACCTTGTGGAAATCTGAAAATTTAGACTAATTGTAACTGAAATAATACTACTTACAAAATATTAATTTGGGTGAAGAAACTCTGTCCGAAAACAAGCTAGTTTTAAGAGTGAATGTCAATAAAAACCAAAGTCTTAGCCAAGTGATTTGAATTTTGTTATGATTCAATAACAAATTCAAATTTCAATCGCTAATAAACGAGAAATGGGAAATTAGTCGTCGATAAATGGATACGCTTAGAAATGAAATAATTTAATTAATCATCTATTTCGAAAAATACCGATAAAAGTAATGCAAATAGGTAAAATTAAACAAAGATCGTAGGAAAAAGCAACATCGATGATGGAAGATCGAATTTTTGCCAGTAATGAACTCATTCTATGCAAGGAGGTCATGCTAGAATGAACTCTTCTCTTCAGACAGCTGTTTTAGACATGCTACTAGCATGAGGTCCTAGTCGTACTTAAAAGTTCTTGCTAAAAGACTAAAATACTACCACTGAGATATTCTTAGTTCCTTATGAAGAATATTCATGCTTACGTGATGTGAACGGAATCAAAGAACTCAGAAAAATGCAGAAATACTGGAGTTGATGAATGAGAATGAAGAGAATGGGCACATTCAGCAATTCAGCAGTGCATCCAGAAGAGTTATCCATAGCAACCTACGTCTGCACTCTGCTCTGCATTCATTCACTAGTCCTGTCTCTGCAAGCAGATGACAAATGCAAACGTGCCAATGCAACGTTCTTTTCGAGAAAACGAATCGTCATTCCTCCTAGACTCCATTCCCAGCCTGGCAACCATTATTCCAGTCTCTGAATTTCCGAATATCATCTGAGGTCCAGCGTAAATGCCCTGAGAATTATGAGTTGGTCATTTTGGATGATGGATTTGCATCGCACAACTGGTCATTCTCAAGGGTTTCCTTCAATTTTGGTTAGTAGTATCACTTTGAATTCTTTAGAAAGCCGGTTGATCTTCACCATAATTTGAATTTAACATATTCTATTTGAATCATAGAAGTTTGCTATGAAATTGATTATTTGCCCAATGAAAATTACCTAGAAACACAATTTTCCGTGTATTCAACCATTCTTCTTTCTCCGTTCAGCTACATTTCCATTTTGTATCTATTTGCTTCTGCTTGTGTCTGATACTCTGTGCCTCCATTCCCGTATAATTCATTAGCAACGTCCCTTCCCTCCCTCTGCCATTTTGCTCGCCAATTTCTGTGTTGCCTACTTAAAGAGGGCCATTGATGCCATTGCCGTTTGCTAGGGCTTTCTCCTTCCCTCCAAGTCATGCAGCTCTGCATTTCACTAGTCCAAATGACTTCTTCCACTATTACTATTGTTGTGTGCTGAAAAAAGAGCAGCGATGTTCCAAATCTGGCACAATCCCAAACTTATTTCGAAGTCGATCATATTTTTCAGCTCCTACCTCATTTGTAACCAAGTTGACATCATCATAATTTCTAATATCATTTAGTCGCGAGTCGCGAGAAATAATTTTATTATAGCAAAGAAAAGTCGATCATGGTTGCAAATTTTGAAGATGACATACATGAAGTCTGTTTATCGCACTATTTTCCCTGGAAAGTAACTAAAAGGATCTGATAAATCCTCCTCCAGATTTGTTGTTTATTTTCTGTTCTACGGCTTCTGCAGCGCATCCTTCCTGAATCATACTTTGTCGTTTTTATCTCTATCTCTTCTCTCTCTTCAATTCTCTCCATCTTTCTTCCTTTTCTTGTCCCTCCCAATTCCAAATTCAATCTGCCGCAAGCCCACGAATTACGCACCATGCAGACGAGGCTCTGCTCTAAACTCACTGACTGCAAGCGGTCATTCGGTCATTTCCTCCTCTTCGTCACTCTTTATTCGTATTTCTCCTCTTTACTCTTGCTTTTCGACGATTTTCTATTCTTTCACATCTATGATAATTATTGCAATTTTCGCTTTGCGTTCATGATGTTTCGATGACGCAATAATTGGTGCATCTTCCATAAATAGTTCTTATCTCAAATTTACCGCAATTTCTCGAAATTTTCTGCTTCAAAATCCATTTCTCATTTTTTTCACTTGCTGACAGTCCTGAAAATGTGTCAGGTCCGAATTCGGTTTTCTTTCTCACACTTCCCCTGTCAGTTCGCGTGTCATTGCCTCATTCCTTGCCCTTCTCTGTCTCTGTTTCTCTACCATCTGTCACTCTTTTTCTCTCATTTCTCTTCCATTCCTTGATTCTCATTAGCTTGTCCGATTTGATTATAAGCTTGTGGCTCTAAGCTGGCAGCAAGCAGGCAAGAAGAGTGCATTTTGCATAAGCAGGAAAGCAGGCGGATGTTTGAGAAGAGGGATGACAGGATAGAGGAAGATGGTCCTGGATTGAAGGACTGGTGGTCAGTTAGTCAGTCAGTCAGTCTCTAATGGATAAGGGATATTTCGCAATCGAGACAGACGCAGCCACTCTGCCACTCTCTTACACGCTTGATTAATGCTTGAGAGCTAATTATGGAGAGCGGGCAGAGCTCAAATGCGCGATCGAAATCGAGCACCAGTGCAAAGAGCTCTTCAACTATCAAGAAATTCATCCATTCATTTTCAGCTCTTGTCTTGAATCTGCATGATTTTTTACAATCCTTTCGCAAGAAATGTTTCTTTTCTCGGAATTTTCATTTCCTCTCGATTTTCATATTAATTTCTGCTTTCTCCATTCAAATGTGACAATAATGCGCTTTGACAATGTCAAAATTAACCTGCCTGTGGTCAGCTCTACCGGTCATCTGCATACCCTCTCGCATTTAGCTGTCACTTTCCCTACCTCCTCTCCATTTCGATATATCCCGATTCCGCTTCCACTCCTTCATGTTGCGATTTCCCTCTCTGATAAGCCCCTGCCTCCCTGCCAATTCATGCAATTGTGGAATTGCCTTGAATTGCCCTGTCTTCTTCCCAGATTCCCTTGCCTTCCCTGCTTCTTCCGTGTTTTCCATTTTAATCCAGCCCAGCTCACTGCTCTTGCTTCTTCTGTCCTTGTTCTTCTGCTCGTTTCTGCTTCACTTTCGTTCCATCCTCAGCCCGCAGTCAAGTGTCTTCTCCTTCTTCTAATTCCCATTTTGTCGCAATTTCCCCCTTCTTTTCCTCCGATCGGTTGGCAGACTTGCTTATCTCCGATCGAGATTCCCCATTCATCCATAATTTCTGTCACGCTTTTCATTCATAATTTTCTTCCGAGCGAAAGGGTGTCGAAGATCTTTGCCATTCCTGGACCTTACATCCTGAATCCACTCATTTATTAATTGCCGAGCCTTTTGTTTTCATCCATTCATTCTTTTGCGATTTATTCTCTTTTTCTCAACAACCGATATTTTTCTCGTTATTTTCCCTAAATTCGCGATTTCAGATGTCGACGTCCCCCTCGACCTCATCGCTGCGGTCGCCCGAATACGAGCAGATCATCGAGAAGTCGACCAAAGTCAAGCAGTGGGTCAAGAATCGCATGAAAGAGGTCAGTCCTATCTTCCATCTCCCTTTTGTCATTTCTCTAAAATTGCGTACTTGTCCTGCCCAATATCTCCCTGTTTCTGCCTGCTTTTGCCGCAATTCCCCCGGGCCCATTCCCGGTGCTTCTCTCCCTTTCCCTCCCCTTCCCCTTGTCTTATTTCCACTTCGACTTGCCTAGATGCTATCGATGTCCAAGCTCATTTGTCTCATTCTTCAGCCAGGATATCGCGCAATTTATCGCATAAATCATAACCGGACAAATCCCGGTTAATCCTTCCTCTTGTTCTCGAGCAGATAAGGGCATTGTAGTCGGTGGTCAGACAGAATTCAATTGAATTCTGAAACATTTTCAAGTCAGAGATGTTACGAGTCCTAATTTTGAGAATTTTAGTTATTTTCAACTGTTTTTCGAATACTCCGTAGATCAAAAAAGTTTATAATATGACAATGGAGATAGGGCTGGATATGCTAAATATGGTACTAAAATGTGCTGATCGTTTTGATACTAAATTTACCCTGCTCTTTTCATATCCATTTTACTGATTTGGAAAAGATTTAACTACATGGCTTCGGGGTATTCAAAAATGATTCTTATACTCTACATGAAATATAAACTCCGTGACATTCCCGTTTTTCAGAATCACAATAATTCTGCCTGTTTACCAATTTTGCAATATTTTGATTTTTTGTTCATTTTTTGCCCGAAGCCTCCCTTCCCTAATTTCAATCCTGCACAGTTTTTGACTACCCAGTTTTTTTTTCTCCCTCTGCAGGCCAAATGCGCTCGTGCCAGCCGATTTGCACACAGCTGCATCGTTTATATGAGAATGAGAAAAGTACAGGACTGCAGACAGGATGAGGAGTATTGGTCTATTGATCACACTTCACCGCAATTCCGATCAGAATTGTGCGCATTTTTGTTACCTTCTTCCAAATGTTCTTTTTCGAGATTCTAAACTTTGCTTGTTCTTGCAGATTCGAATTTTACCAATCTCGTAACAATAATTTGCAAGCATCATTTTCTTTCAATTTTGCGATCTTTCGAAAATTTCGACTCGGAAAGACCATTGAGATTGAATCCAAGCCATTTTTTCTCTCGTCCAATAATCAAACCTTGTTGTTTACTTCTTCTTTGTCTAGGTTTGCTTATTTCATGTTTCCCTCTACTCGAATGACATAGCTCTGGCTGGCAGTTTTGGCTATTGCAATTTCATTTGATCGGATTATATTCTCTTTCCTCTTTGCTGTTTGGCTATGCCTGCCTGCACTTGTCTTGTTTTGACCGACTCTCTGCCAGTTTTCTCCCAATTTCATATTCATAGAGAGCCACTGAGCCACTCATTGGCATATCTTTCCCCCATTTCAGTCCCAACTCATCCCTTTCTTTCCCACATTACCCTTCTCTCATTTTCCTTCCTTCCCATCTGAGCTTCTTCTTTACTTTCTCACTCGCAAGCATCTATCATCCTTCTTGGTCCTTCCCAACTGCAGCAGCTCCTTTTTCGGTCTCATCCTTTCTGTCCCTTTCGGCAGAATCTCAGTTTTCGTCATCCATCAGCTGCTCGGCTGCATTTCTCTGCAATTTGACACCTGATTCCTCTATTCTGAATGACCTCACGCTGGTGTCATCTTCTAAATTCCATTATCATTTGAGCTTTTCTATTTCGGACAATTTCACCCACTATTATCTCACCACACTAAACTTCTCTATTGAAACTTTGGGGATATTTTCAGTGTAAATTATGCTTGTTTTTTTTTTTTTTAATTTATTGGCATGACCCGAAAATTCTTGTCAATTTAATCTTTTTGAAAGTGCTTGATCTTCACAAAATTCATTGTCAAAAGCGTACATAGCGTGCAGACTTAGGGAGGATTTAAGTTAGAATGATCGTGCGACCTACCCTTCCCGTATATTTTGTTGAATCTGGCTTAAGTGCTCCCTAGGTCTGATAATGTGTCAAAGGTGGTAATGTTATTAGACCACATTAGTCAGTAAAACATTTGATTGAATTCGCCTAAATGTTTGTAGAGTTTATGAAGAAGCGATAATCAAATGACAAGAACTTTCTGATCAACCAATGATTCAAGCTACTGTTGACCTTTTCCTCGAAAAATTGATTGTGTAATCTCAATCTTAAAAAAAAACTTCTAATCCACCCGAAATCATGACCGATCTCAAAAACCTGCCCCCAATTCGCTTTTACTCCTTCTCCTTCTATTTTCTCACTTTGTCCATTACCACTTCCAACTGCATTCTTCCTTCTCATTGTCAGTTATCCCGCCCAAGTCAAAGACAGACAAAAACAACAGGAGTGAAGGGAGCGGCTAGCGGTCAGTCAGATTAGCAGATTTGCCCTTGAATTCCTAAACTCATTCCAATTCCATGTTTGGAATGTTCTCATTTCACTCAGCGAATCCAAATTCTTCTTTTGATCTAATTTTTTGCCCTCCGGCTGCAGTCCTTTTCTATTTCTCTGTCAGTATCTTCCTTTCCCTCTTCTCTCCTCTCCTCACTTCTCGTTTCGTTTCCCTTTCCTTCGCCCTGCCCATCTGTTGACGTTTTTGTCGCGAATTTCCATAGCGCACCTCGTAAATTTCCTCTGAATTTCATATTTGTAATAGTGTCATCTCACAGCTTATGTGTAGTAACATTGATAGGAGTATTTTTCGGGAAAGGTAATACTCGAATTAAGCATTAATTGCTTTACTTGGATGAAAATATTATTTCCTGGACTTTTTTATCTTGAATTTCGCGAAAATTATATTCGAGCTTTGTACTATTTCATTTTCTTTCATATTTTTATTCTACAATTTCTCGAAAAGTGTTCAGCTTCTTCATGCTCTTGCTTGTGATAAGTCTCATAATTCCCTGAGACAATATGCCTGATTTCTCTCGCTTTGCGCAGTCAAGCGATGCATTTCCTCAACAATTGCATGCAAAGCATCACTTTCTTCCTCTTTTTCATCTCCAATTTCCAATCTTCCAATCTGCATCATCTTTCTCTTCCCCTCTGCATCTACGTGCGTAATATGCCAGTCTTTGTCACCTTTTTACCGCCAACCTGTATTCTTTCATTCCTTCATTCTTCCAATTCATTCATTTTGCAATTCAATTTTTTAATCTCCATTCCAGTTTACTTTGCAAAATTAACTTTTTCCCAAAGCTCACAAACAACTAAGATTCAGTGATTTGAATTCTTTTTCTACTAGAGATTACAAAGCACAGAGTATATTCTTCATCAGATATTTTCTTGCATATTGTCAGCACTCAAGCATTATGCGTTCATGTTCATTTTATAAGTTTTGTTCCAGCATTTCTTTTAGATTGGACAAAAACTGCATAAGAATACTGCAGCTACTAAATTAACTTACTTCAGAATAGTGTCTTTATTTTCCTGAACCTTTCCTAAATTTTCATAACAATGGTCACTTTCAATCTGTTGCTTCAGCTGCGTTATCATTTTTATTCAAAATTTACCATTGAACTTGATGATAATCGGTTTTTCATCATCTTGTTTAGGTACCAATTTATTGAACTTCTTTGTTGTTACTATCGATTTGATTGAAATTCAACAAAATTTCAAGAGTTTCTCTCTGCTTCATAATTGTCACACTTTAGAATAGTTTGGTTTCCTGAAATCAATTGCTTTCTCTCGACGTTCGATGTTATATTTTTCAAAATCGAACTAGAATTTCATGCAAGTCTAAATACTTCAGAGTAGTTTGCCTTACTGAACTTCTTCCTAATTGCGTCGCATTGGTCAACTCCATCGACTTTCTTCCTCCATTCTCGCGCATTCTGCAATTCTGTCAGTTTTGCAGTTTTGTTCTCATGTTTCATTCATTTGACCATTTGACTTCATTCCCTCCCTTACCCTTGCCGTTCGCATTTATTTCGCTCGAATGTGCCCATGACGAGGGGAAGGATCGATGAATAAGGAAAGAGAGAAGGAAAGAGCAAAAGCTGAAAGGACATTGAAATAAGAGGGGGGATGAGAAGAGGGAATTGTCTTACTCCCTTATTATTCCTTGCTCTGCATCATCCCTATCCCTGTCTTATTTAGAGTTCACTTCCATTTCGGCATCGTCAATTCAGTGCTCTCTTGTGGAGTTTAGTCGCCTCCCTCGAGATTTGCCCTGCAGTTAGTCAAAGTCAATCGTTCCAGAAGAACTCTTCCATCTTCTGTTCCATTCCCCCATCCCGTTCCAAATTTCAGTCTATTCCACCCAAATATTCCATATTTCATCTTTTTGCATGCACTTTCATCTCAACTTCTCTGTTTATCTTGGTCTCTAAGTCGCATTTCTTCATCAATCTCAAAATCAGCTTTCTGGCTACTCTTCTACATTTCCTCCTTGTTTCCCTCTGTGAATGACGTTTCCTGCAATTTGATCTATTCTTTCTCGTGTCAGGTATTTTTATTTTTACGAATCCCCGCTTTCTCTGACTTGATCCCGGATCTAGAGTTTTGAGTTTCTGTTTCTCTGGCTGTTTTAATGGCTAACGCACAGCTCTCTGACTCGTTCTGATCTGATTACGGCCTGAAAGAGTCACTTTCCCCTGCAATTCAAAACGATCTGCTTCTGCATTATTAGATTTTCCCTTCAAGAATATTTCTAAATCCACCCGGAATCTAAATTACTTTTTCCATTTCTGAACCATTGCGAAATCGAAATAAGGAAAGAGGGAGGTAGAGCGAGAGAAGGAGTGTTCAATTTGATTGAAAACGAAAAATCACTTCTCTTGATTTTTGCATTTGTGCATGCATAATTTCCTGCATTTTGCATCTTTTCATTATTCCATCAGACATCTACATTTTTGACTGACAGATTGGATGAATTCTCGATTTTTCGTCTTCGATTTCGTCTCTTTCAATCACATCAAATCACTATGCAATTTGAATGTCACAGATCAACTTGTTTCAGCTGACAACAAATCTGAATTATTCTAGAGCATTTTAGAAGATTGATTGATATTCTCCATTTTAGACAGTTCAGTTAGTTTGCATAATTTGAGACTTTTGGAAAAAACACCCATTATTCTAAATCTTTGGTTATAGCAAGATGAACATGCATCTAGATTTCGTTATTCCTGCGAAATTTGCGATAAAATTACGGTTTTACCCATTTTCATCCGTTTCTTTTCTATAGCTTGTCCCTCATTTCATTCATTTCTGCTAGAAAAAGAAAATATTGGATGTTGTGTGTGTATAGCCTCGCGAATTTTACAAAGAACTGATATCATGATGAAATTTGCCCTCTTTGTATAAATTATTCGAAAATTTTGCAAACGAAAACCTCGCTTACAGATTGAATTTGCAAATTCCTTATAACTCGATAGTTTTCCCTTCTCATGTCTAGTCTGTTTGCAATATTCTTCCTGTTATTCCGTTGTTATGACCATTCTCTTCCTTCCATTCATCTCCAATACTCATTTGCTCTTCCCCTTCTCTGCTCTGTCCATGTCAGCTTCATCTCTTCCTCTTCTTCCGTCTTATTCGATTAAGGAATGGGATTCATTTCGCTGACCTTTCTCTGCGTCTTCTCTCTATTCCCTACTCGTTTCTGCTTGTGACATCCTCTTCCATTCCTTTTTCCAGCGTTCATTTCGAAGTCCTGATAATTTTCATTCTGCTCCAATAACTTTTGTCAAATTTCCGTTCGATTTCAACGAATTAGATCAATTTCATTTTTCCTCTCACTTCCATTTTCATCAGTTCTTTCGATCTCCTGTCTTGGGGCCGTGTGTTTTTGCCCGGCTACTGTTTTTTGCCTCACAAATTCCTCTTTCCTCTGACATTTGCAATGCATCTCCCCTCTCTGCTTTGTCGAAGTCATTTATCACAGCTCCCCCCTTCCTTTTCTTTCCTCGTTCCCCCGGGTACCCCCCTTACATTTTATATCCATTGCCCTTTATCTTCACCTCGTTTTTTCCTGTCTCAGGTGTTCAATTCCACCTTCCTCTGTCTCTACACTCTCACCACTCATTCGTGCGTTTTCAGTTGGAGGACCAGAACGAGCGACTTCGGCTGCAGAATCTGCGCGTCACCAACCAGCTGCAGATGCTTCGTAGCTTCACGGAGAAGAGCCAGCAACTCAAGGCGGAAATGGCCATGAGCAGGAGTGTTACGGTATACATTTTCATTTATCGTTGAATGAAAAATTTCTAAAAAAAAAATCCCTTCGATATTGGTGAGATCAGTGTTTCTCAAAACTTTCAAATTTTACTACTTTATAGAATATCGTTCCTATCAATAGTTTCTTTCAAGACTAACACTAAACAGAAGGATAGAATTGGGGAACTAGAGGGCTTCTCATCATTTGTTTGTCAAAACGTTTGCAAATGATATGTAGAAACGGAATGTGTTAGCCGTGAAATACACATTTTACTGTGATGGCCAATTGAATCAAAAGAATACTGCTTTGAAGACCGTCGTCGTGTTATTTCAGGGTTCTCTGCCTCTGGGCCGTGACAGCGACAATCGCACGTCTGACGACAGCGGGCTGACTTCTGACGAGACGTCGAGTGAGGCGAAGAGGAGGGGAAGTGGGCAGAACGAGAAGGGTACGGGCATAATCTTGGGTGGGATGGGCAACTCGTGCAATGAGAATACGCCTAGGATACAGAGGAAAGGGGGTGAGTAAATTCTAGATTCTTCGAATGTTCTTGCAGTTTTTTTATTCGTTTTTTTTTGTATCCAAATTGTATCAATTTTCCTAGAGATCGTAATTTTTGATTCAAATAAAACCAATCGAGACGAAAGATGAAGATAGTCTCACGTACTTTTTTTCTGATTCATCAAATAAATGATGATTTGCAGGTCGAAGTAAAAAGGAGCCAGAAGACAAACGATCCTCGACAAGCGACTCCTCGCCCTATGAAGAAAAGAGCAAACCGATTCCCGTGCCGAGAAAAGTCACAAACACCATCAACAACAATAATCAATTGGTAAGGACTTTGAAATGTTTCGTTTAACAATCATTTTTCAATGTTTAGCTGGAACGAGACAGTCTGAACTCGTATGCAGACGAGTACGAATTCGACGTCGAAGATGAGATTTTCGATGAAGTCGAAGCATCCAATTGCCATGGGTAAGTGAAAATTGAAATCTTTATTCTTATTTCTTTTTCGAATTATAAAAATTATTCGGTCTCATTTTTGAAATTTTTCTTAAAACAACTTTTACGCGGATTACCGTTCTTATTTTTCAGAAGCTCTTCGAAGTATACCGCTGATTACGTGAATCTGGCAGAATTTGTGTCGATTCGAGATGACAACAACCTGTACAGCGACATCATCAAGCCGATCGACTACGCCAACGCCGCCCCGCCTCCGCCCGATCACAAACCCAGGCAATGGGTCGGTTGAATACTTTTCTCTCTTCTCAAAATTCTCGACATCTTTGTTTTCAGGAAACTCGCCTGTTCAGTACAGCGGAAAAGTGTCTTTCTTTGGCAGAGAATTTTGAAGATGAAGCCTCACATTCGGGAGCGCCATCGCCTTACAGAATTGCAAGACTATCGAATACAAGGGTGAACGATTTTTTGTTGTTTTATTAAACTGCGCTAGAATTTTCTAATTTCACAGCATTTGAAGAAAAGCCCATTGGCGTACTACTGATTAATTTTGAAGGAAATTCGAGGTCGTGATTTTGAACAATTTCATCTTTCAGACGGACTCGGTCTCGTCAGCCCGTCCTCAATCAGGCAGCTGTAGTTCCTCGTCTCGATTCCCCCACCGCACAGCCTGCTCCTCCCCGCTGGACACTGGCGGTCACTATGCAGTTCGTGAATTGGCTTGTGGCTCTGCAGACTCGGCAGAGCCATCTGGTTGCATCTACGCTGCTGCAGCAGCAAGTGACATTCGGACGTCCCTTGTGCCGAGCTGTGAATCGGTAAGTGTTTTTTTTTAACATATATATTTTTTAATAAAATTATTAACCTTCACATAACTTTTGCTGACTATTTCATATACGCTGGAAAAAGGAGAAGAGAGAAAAATATATGCGAAAATTGTACTTATTTATGAGAAGAAGGTATACACAATCACTTATTTGTGATGCCAGATAAATTCTTTAGCGGGAAATTTTGTGTAAATATCCTTGCAATTTTAATGAATTTGTTTTCAGATGGAGAAAAGCGGCTACTGGACGCAAATGTCGGATTCCCGATTGAAATCCCTGAAACGGCGATTTGTCATCCTGAAAAATGGGCAGCTCAGTTTCTATCGGACCATGGTGAGAATTGTTTTGCTAAAGGCAGCATTAATTTGGTTGAACTTTAGAAGAATCATACTCGAGAAGAAGATCCGCTGATGAAGTGGAGCATTGCTGACATCAAAACTGTCACCAAAATACACCAACAGGGAGCTGCTTATGCTTTTCAGGTAACGAACACTTTGGTAGCAGAGTATTGGGTGCTAACATTTCGGTTTCAATAATCTTTGAGATTTTTCAATTTCTATTTCGAGTGATATTGAAATTTAAAAATTACGAGAAGTCATAAACAATTTTACCCTTCTACTATTTAGGAGCATAATTGATATTCGAAGTATTTATTTACTTATGGAAAGATTTCAGATTGTCACTCCAGCGGCAAAAATGAATTTCATGACTGACAGCGAGAAAACAACTCACGAATGGGTTACTCTATTGTCTGCTGCAATTAAAGGTTTGACTTTATTTATTTGGATTTAGCCAAAAAAGTCCTGTTCAGGTGCAACTCTGCGAGAAATGGCGAATCGCATCGCCCCGATCGATGCATCGATTTCCGGCTGGCTGTCGCGAGTTCGCTGCGGTCACTCCAAACGACTCTTCGCTGCTCTCGTCAACTCGAAACTCATGTTCTTCAGGCATCAGGACGATATCGTAAGTATTATATTTGATTTATCTGCAATGAATGATTGAAGAATGTTAGGTGAATCAGAAGTAATAAATGTGTTAATTTATAAAAAAAAAAGCGAAGGCAAAGATTTCATTGTCAGAGCCAGCAGAAAAATAGATAGGATAAAGTTTTTCTATCACTGACATTCATACAATTGGCAATGCTATTCAGGTCCCGCACTGTTTCTTGCACATTCAAGGAGCCCGTGTCTCAGACAAGCAGGACGTGGAAGAGTACAGTGGAAGCAGTGATGAACAATTGGATGGAAGCATGCACATTCCGAATGGAAAGAGTCTCCACAGCATTTGCATACAGGTTGGACTCTATTCTGCATAGCTAGAATAATGAAACTTGCGCATTTGTTGATCATAATGCGATGTCTTGATTCTATTTATATTGCGGATGCAGTTGCATTTTTTTGTTTGAAGAATTAAAACTTCTAAGTTTACTGCTAATTTTTTTTAACGAAACATTCCTTATCTGAATTTTCAAAACTCAACTCTGTCTCCATCCAGATTCTGCTCAACTTTCAAGAGGTTTGAGAATTTCTTTTCCAGATAGCGAATGAAGACCCAGTATATTTGGTCCTTCGAACTGCTGAAGAGAAGGAGAAATGGCTGTTCTATTTGAAGACAGCGAGTGACGATGCAGCTATGAAAGGTACTCCATTTGAGATTCTCATCAATCGGATGATGGCCGAGGATGCACAATCAGGTACAATTTTTTTTAACACTTTCTCATTTTTGTCTATGGGTTTTTTCAATTTGACTTATTCTTCAGACTCACCCCTTTGGAAAGACATTCTTCTAACGGCTGTGGACGAATCTCCCACGGAGCCATTGACAAGTATGGCAGAAAAGGATAAGAAGAAGGCCATGGAAATCGTCAAGGTATTATATCATATAATATTTTTTTCTCTAAATTATTCATTTGTGATGATTTGTGTAAATTTTTGCAAACTACCATTTCGAATTCATTTCATCTTCGACCAATGGCGAAAAAATCACTCATCGAACATTCATGAAGATCTTTCATATTCAGGCTTGTTACCTATTCGTCTCCGTTCTGATGCGGCCTCAAGGAGCTCAATATCACATCGACTTGGCACAGAATATTCTCTCGACTTCAATTCAGCACGATTTCCTGAAGAATGAATTGTACGCTCAACTCATCAGACTCACAAATGGATCGATGCCTTTCGGACTTCAGGTAGGAATCATCATTTAGAGGAGGCCGATTTTTTTTTGGATAAAATTCGTCTTTTATAAACAAGACGTGCTAATGAAAATCTCTGCAAAGAATAAATAAATAATTGTTTTAGGGCTGGAAATTATTGGCCTTGTCCTTGCCACTGTTCGTTCCGAAGCAGTACGCCCTGCTCTGGCTGCTCAAACGACACGTTTCGCGTTGGGCAGAAATGAGGTGAGATTGCTGATGAAAACATGCATGCATTTGTTGGGAGAGAGGGATGATGAATGAACCGCTTTCAGTGGAGACGAAGCGAATATGGCCGGCTACTGCGAGGCTGCACTCGGCAGATCGCTGAGGGTCAATGGCAGATTGGAGGGACCCAGTAGATTGGAAGCTACTAGTGTGCTTACTAGGTATGATGATAATTTACGAAAATAAAAATCTTAATTGCATTTCACACATTATGATAAATGAGTACATGATCTGATATTCGCCTATTTTACTCATTTGATGAGTTCACTCCATGCCAAATCTTTCAAAACCTACTGAAGTGAGATAATTTCAGGGATGTGACAGCCACCAAATTCCCACATTCAATCTCCGTTCGACTTCCAAATGATGAGTATCAAGTTGTCGAATTCGATGGCTCTACAGAAGTCGGTCAATGTCTGTCTTCCCTCTGTCTGAAGCTCGGCTTGCGACCTGCTTTATTGTCCGGATATGCCCTGTACATCGAAAATCCTGCGACCAAGAGTCTGGTATTACTCAAAGGAAAGCAGAAGGTGAGCATTCAAAATGTTTGCCATTTTTATTCAAAGAGCTGTTGATTTTCAAAAATGAATTGTGTTCAAAAATTCTTGGCTTCGATTTCCGTTGCATTTCTCTCTGCAATTACTTGAAGAAAAACTTCCATTAAAGTGATGCTTTTCTACAAATGAAGTATGTTTTTATTCCAGATCTGTGACACCCTAGCAGCTTGGGAATATCAGCAACGCGACACGCAACGCGGCCGCATCCACACGGACTGCGCGCCTCTGCTGTCCCTCTACATGCGGCACTACTGGAGACATCTGACTGCACTCGAGACGCCCATCGAGAGGTCGTTCCTCGTCTGGAGAATGGCCGACGAATTGGTCGCTGGACGGATGCCTATCAGCAGCCAGTTGGCTGACAGTTTGGCGGCACTTTTTGCGCAGGTAAAATGCGCGATTCGTTGGGATCAAGGAAAATCGAAGTTGCACAACTTTTCATGAATCTTCATTTCATGGTCATAGCTTTTATCTAAAATTAATGATGATGGATAAGCAGCTTGTGTCCTTTTTATGACGCTGATGTTTGATGATCAGTTTTTGACGTTCATCCATTACAGTTAAAAATTGAAAACCAAATTGATTGAAGTTCAACCCCTCATATTTTAGATGTCGTTCGGCGATGCAGGCTCTCAACTGGAAGAGGACCAATTTGCGTTTGTGACGAATCGCTGTTTCCCCGCCAAAATGCTGCAAGTGACCTGCATCAAATCGCTGCGGGACTCTATTCACTCGAACTGGCTGCAGCTGCAGGGAATGACTGAGAATGAAGCCAGGAGAGTTGTTCTACAGGTACAAATGATGATATTTTCATCAAGTCATTCATTCAAAACGGGGAATTTAGGTTCTCCGAAAATGGCCATTCTTCGGCTGCTCTCTCCACGAGGCAGGAATGCGCACTTCGAACGACAAGAAGGTCTTCTTGGCTCTGTCAGATACTGCCGTTCACATTCTCGACCATCGCCACTTTGTGAGTAAATTTTTATCTTATAAGTTTAGAAAATTGTATTCATGTTGGAAACCAATATTTTAAAAATTTGCAAATTTCAATGATGCGAATTGTGTTGATTCGGAAAGAATCATATTGTCATTTCAACATTATCCATAAAGATCAGGCTTTCGATGCAATTCTGACTAGAGTACTTGTGTGCATCTTCGAAATTTATCCGAAATTTTTACAGGATCTGATCCGCACCTGTCCATATTCTCGATTGTCTTCGTTCGGCGAATTCCACTCCGACTTCATGCTCACGATTGATCGACCTCTGTCTGACGAAAGACACCCAGAAGAAACTCCCAAGGAGAGGATAACTTTCAGTATGCCGAAACAAGAGATCGACCAGGTTGACAAACTTTTGATGATTGATTTTTTGACAAGGGAGAATTTAGATAACACTGCATTTGGCTGAATATATTCGATGCCAAAAATTAGTATGGAAAGTGTCTAAATAACTATTGAGAACTAGCCTATGGCAGTGCTATTATTCGATATTTATATGGCTACAAATATGCGACCTATTGCTCATATTCTGGATCAAAATAGTCAATTATTGATAATCCTAAATACTAGGTGCTGATTATTGAAACACGAACAATTTCGGTGGACATTAACTCAATTTCGATCATTACGGGAATCTCAACATTGATAACTTTACTGCTCCAATTTTTGTCATAATTTACTCAAAAAATTCTCGAAAACTTTCAAGTAGATATTGGTGCCTCTCGAAATTTGCTTTGTAGTCGTTTTTCTCCCAAGTTTTCTTTTTTCCTATTCCGATCAGGAAAATTATTTCGCTTCATTCAAATGAACCTTCCTTTAGTCATTCAATCAAACTCTTGGCATCTTTCACTTTTGCAATCAATTTTCAAATTTTACCAGTGATTTATGGTCTCCAAACATGAAATAAAATCATTTATTCAAAATTTAAATAACTTGAAGTTAAACTATGATCATGCTTTTGGCTTGACGATCTTAGCTTTAAAGTGCCTAGCGTGGTTGACCTAAAATTAGTTTTGCTTGAAGTACCTAGTTTCCACCTACCATATTCAGATGTCCACTACTTGCACCAATCCTGACGCTGTAGAATGGAAAATTATCGGGGAAATAATAGAAATTCCTAAAATTTTACTTTCTTTCAGTTTTTGAAACTAATTTCTTGCCTATTCACGTTTAGTTTGCACACATTTTCATTAACGCCGAATTGCTTGACGTTAGGCATGGTGTTTCCACTCGTAGACCAAATTCCGAAGTTCGTGAAATCACTAAAGTCCTGTGTAGTTTCCCCAGATGTGCCATTTCCCGTTGTGTTGGTGTACCTGTACAGTCTCATTTCACAACTTTTTCAAAACAATAAACCTACCACAAATTGGCAGCGCTTTGATAAAAATCTTGACTGGCAGAATTTCCCATGATTGTTTGCCAATCCTGTTTCGTAGTGAAAACACCAATTTTCCACGTCAAATTCTAATACCTCTAAATAATTTCTAACAAACAATCATTATCTTACCCTTGCAGTGTAGATAGTCTCATTGAAAAAGTCGAGGTTCTGTTGCAATCCAAACGGAGTTGCCATCCATTGATTCTGGTCTCTAACCTAAATATTCTCAATTAGTAAAATTCTATTTCAAAATTAGTTCACCTGAACCCACAATCGTTGTATCTTAACGTTGTAATCATTGAGTGCATTATAGAGATTCATGATTTGAGTTTTTGCTGGGACTTTCGATAAGATATCCGGTATGAACAGAGGTTCCAAACCGATTCCGGCTAGAATTCTTATGGGTAAAATTACGATAAAGTACGATCAAGAAAATTACTTGCAGCAGCATTACTTATCGTCGTTAATGAATCCATATCGAACGTATTATCGTAATACACTCTAAAATATTCTTTACTATTTTCGCATAATTTTATTAGGTACCTCGAAAAAATAGCGGTATAATTATTCACTCTCAGACATTCGACTTGATCTTTCGTGGTAGGACCGACTAAATCCACAGCTAACCCTGTCCAAGCATAAGAAATCGTGCATAATGAAAATTGCAAACTAAGAAGCAAGCAGAACTTCATATTTTCTAAAATATATTCAATTTTTTTCAAAACTAAAGAAATTCTTAATGAAAATTTATGTCGACATTCGAAATTGAATCTAATCATTCCCAGCCAACATTTATAAGGCCGCATTTTTATTGCAAATTTGAGAGCTCATAAAGTCGAGAAAAAAATGATAAAACGGTAATCGTCTGCGGTGACTGTTTGCTTGATCCACTTTTCTTTCTTATTTCGAATCAATTCGTTCTCTTTGTAGTCGAAATATTCTTGTGCAATTTGAGCACAATCAACGATAAATTTAATGCTCAGGAAATGATTACATTTGGCTCATTAATAGTGAATTAGTCATGATTGTCATCATTTCTGAGAAAAATTAACCAGTGATTATGATTCAATACGAAAAGGCTTTTGTAAGCATACGAAAATTTTCATAAATAGATTTTAGCCTGTCATGTTAATATACTGACAATCTCAAAAAATATTGAAAACAATGTTAAATTTGAAAAAGCTATAATTTTACAATCTTCAACTACTGTAGAAATCGTTTTTCATTCCTAATGCCTTCATAGCATTTTTTGAAAGTTCTAAAATCTATTTTGAGAGCCATTCCACGAATAACTGTAACAAGGGTCCGGACAATTGCAAAAGTGTCCCGAATCCGAACCAAACCCATATGGGTGGATACACCCATGGGCCCTAATCACAAATGGAGAGACCAGGCTCCGCCCCAAAAGTGGACAGAGCTAGGTGGGGGTCAAAGTTGGCAGTTTTGATGATTTGACCATAAACAGGAGGCACAAAGAAAACTTTTACTATAATATTTTCGAAAAATGTTAAAAGGGCGAATATAACTAGAGAGCGCGAGCCCCGTCCACTCTGCGAAGTTAAAGTCAAGGAAGGCAATTTCGTAAAAATTTCTAGAAATTTTGCGAAGCGATTTTTTTCTGGTTTTTCTTTTCCCACTATAGATATAAGCCTATCAGGATCGGACGGAATTCTAAATTTTGCTTTTCGAAAATCGGAGTTTTTTTTTCATTTTTCGGAATTCCACCCGGCCCTGGTTGATACG
This sequence comes from Diploscapter pachys, assembly GCA_002287525.1. Taxonomy (NCBI): domain Eukaryota; kingdom Metazoa; phylum Nematoda; class Chromadorea; order Rhabditida; family Rhabditidae; genus Diploscapter; species Diploscapter pachys. The sequence continues at coordinate 1,467 of LIAE01006263.1, read as the reverse complement.
TGTCAAATTGAATTCAATGTGAGTTTTTATCGAAGCACATGTTTAAATTTTTCGGCATTGAAAACTGACAACCATTCTTTTTACCAAATGTTGCAACATGAAATTGCACTTTTAAAAGTTAACTTGAATTTTCTGAACAGGAAGATACGAAATAAATTTCATGGAAAGGTGCACTATGAGTAGATTAAATTTTCATACGCAATTTATCCGTGGTTTTAATGAAATCATGGAAATTAGAAGTTGCAGAGATTGAATTTTTAAAGTAAATCAGAGTACGTAATTCCTATTTTATTTTTCAAAATATTTCATCATGAACGACTTGATGAATGTTTACTCTACAGATAAGTTTAAATTACCGAAAATTTTCAAGCGGAAGTACTCATCTTGATCAATAATGAAAGATATTAGAAGTTTTGTAAATGGCTTTTCATGATGAAATAATGTACTTCTCTAAAGCAAATTTCGGTTGGATTTGGGAATTGAAACTCGGATTCCCATTTTTATATTCTGCACTTTTATTCCCTTGAATAAAACCCAAAGTTTAAGAGGGTCTGAAACTTCGTCGCACTTTATTATCAAGAAAATTCAACATCTTTTTGATTCTGAAGAAGTTTCAAACTTCTATTTAATCGATCTAATAAATCCCTTATCAGGAATATTGTTGCGAAAATCTCTTAAAAGTTACAGAAATCGAAAATCAGCAGATCCGAAATCCAACAATCCAACACGGAAGAAACACTTCCGGTTTGAATCGAATCCGAAAAAGTTTTGAAAGTCTCATTGTATTTTAACCTTTTAGAATTTTCTGTTGCAAATAAGGAAAAATGGGGGTTTGGACAAACAATGGAGAAAGTCTAGCGATTCCCATTTTCGAATTTCATATCATTTTTCGGATTGAAAAAATCAAATTTCGACTAACTTTCCAATCAAACTTCTATTTGCATTGCACGGACGCCACGTTGCATTTGATTAACTTTCATGTCGAAGCACGTTGTCTCTGTTTGAAATGGGAATTTTTTCGGCCCTTTAACTATGCCCGGATGGCCTGACTATCTGGAAGCTGAACTAATATACTTCGACATTCACTTCCTAGCAAGACATTGCAACAAGTTTCAATTGCGGAATGAGATATGGTATGTTGAAAATTGCCTCGAATACTCTCTGCCCACACTTGTTTGTTCTTCGAGCCGCTCTGGCCTCACAAAATCCTATGATCTGACACATCGACCTATGTCTCTGAAAGTTCCTCATCCAACCAGACTATGTTTGGTCTTCCAATACCCTATAAAAGGCAAATCCGGCAAATGAGCGGCATCCATCCGCAGCAGTGTAGCAGTCAACTGCTCACCCCTCTCCCGACCTCCATCCGAACAATTTCGGGCCAGGAACAGCTTCCAGCTCAGCTTCATCGTCACGATGCGCACCCTCACCCTCATCGCTCTCGCAGCCCTCCTGGCTGTGGTCGTC